>QVNV01013992.1:0-61638 GCA_014825455.1 Pseudomyrmex pallidus | reverse complement strand
TTTATAAAAAAACTCTCTATAGAAAAATAATGAATTCCTCTAGAAATTATATGTCTCTCTAGTGTGTTATGCTGTCGAATTGCAGATTATTTTACTATTAAAAATAAAACTTCTTTAGAATAAACGTTTATGAAAGAATTTAGCGAGTTTCGATTCGCACTCGCATCTCTTGCACATGTGCGCATGAATGTGTAGAAATACTTGTAGAAAAAGTGCATCCATGAATTGTAATAATAATGTCTCATTGTACAATGCGATTAATTTCATTTGCTATATACAAATTTAATTTTTTATTTTGCATAACGAGTTTATTTATTTTGTTCGCGCGCATGTACACATAGGAATGTATATGCAGACACGCGTTCTTCGTGGTGCGACGAGAACCGGAAATCTCTTCGATTCTCGTTGCACGCGTTATGACGAGATACACAACAGGAGATATATCCGCTGGAACGATTAATTGTCATCGAATCATATACGTATATATACATATACATATGTATGTACAGGCTGCTGAGCGGCAGCAATTCGTTGTTCGACAACCGCGAGGAAACGCGAGGGTTGCGACGATCAGAACATAAGGGTTTAGACGCGATCGTTGTGCGTCGAGTGTGATCTCTCGTCGTCTCGTGAAGATCGGCGGTTATGACGAGGTGAGACAGAGAGAAAAAGAGAGAGAGAGAGAAAAAGAGAAAAAGATAGAGAAAGATAGAGAGAAAGAGAAAGACAGAGTAGGGAAAAGCCGATGGAAAAAAGAAGGCTTAGCACAAATATATACGGGACAGTTATCTCTGTGAGATGCACGCACACGTGCCATCTCGTGACACGTCTCGAGAAATCCAATATAAACCGTGAAAAAAAAAATATCGAAGGCGGTACAGGCAAAGGACAGAGGAAAAGGAGCGAGAGATGAGACCTTACTATAAGAAGTGGATTGGAGCGAGTGTGTCTGACGAGGTAGGTCGCTACTACTCGCGCTTTATATGTCGTCGATTGTTTTGCATCGGCGATGGCGATCTAAACATCGAAACGTTGTAAAACTTGGCTCAGTTCCATTTTCGACTTTACAAACTTGCAAAAATACGCGCGCGCACGTTTCATATTTGTGTGCGCGCGTATCTTTACGAATATATGTACAAATTCGTCGAAATTGAACAATAAGGATTTTACTATTAGGTTGATATTCATTTAAAGATTATTAGAAAAAATCTATTGTTATAGAAAATAAACACTTCGAGAAATATAATTTAACATTTTTGTCTTATGTTTTTGGCCGTTTTTTAATAGCGTCAAATTATGTCGCCGATGATGCAAAACGACATTCGCCGATGCTCGACGAGCGAAAGCGCTCTTTCTTTATCTTTCGCTTCGAATCGGCAAGGGCGATCTCGACTAGTTGGAAGAGTTCGCGCAGATGATTGAGAGAAAACCAAGGAGGAGAGAAAAACGTTATAAATATATTGTATATATATAATATAGTAATATATTGGTAAATGTATATAGGTATATTTTGCGAAAAAGGCCAAGTGAGAGCGCTAAAATCAAAGACGTGTAGCACGTAGCATAGCAGAGACTTAATGAAGGTTTGCTCGTCTTTCGAATCGGCTAAGAGACTAGCCAATCCACATGTCTGCGTAATGTGTGTGCGTGTGTATATGTGTTTTGTAATTTATATATATATATATACGTGTCACTTAACATCTTTCCGCGAGAATTTTGTTACAAATTTATTTGATCGTAAAAGTCCGGACAAGAACTTGTTTTGTCATATCGGACACAGGCACTAGAACGTAGCAGAATGTTTCGAACGGTCTCAAGCAGAAAAGTGTGAAGCTATAGGAAATCAATAAAGTGCCAAGTAATCTTAGAACAGAGAAGTCGCGTGGCGTTTCTTATGCCTAAACTTCGCGATTCTCGTATCAGTGCGCTTTACGGAAAAAATAAAAAAACGTGCAATAGATTTAAGCAGACTTAACAGGCCAGAAGAAGTGACATCTGTGAGATGTCACGCTTTTAAAAAGAAATAGCAGTATAAGATATAAGGCATTATTATAGTATAATAATAATATATTGCATTAAATATATCGATTTAAATATGCATTTTATGATATGTTTATCGATAATATAAATTGTAGGTAAATATTTCAGAAGTTGTAATGAGAGTGTGTGAGATGATACGCACATTTCGCACATAATTAAAACTGTTCTATTCTAACCATTACAAAACTTAATAAATTTAGAGACAAAATATTGAATTAACATTATGTATGCATATGTTATTTAAATAGCGAGAGCTAATGTTCACATATAATAAAAACAAAAAGTTTATTTAATGTTGAGAATTTAAAAAAATCCATTGCGAGATTTTCTGGTCATTAAAAGTTGCTTATATCTATTGCACATTTCGGCTTCTTTCTTTATTGCATCTACAAACATCTGCCAATCTTGAGACAACTAAAGACATAGCTAATTAAGAATTGTCTGTGCACTTGTCGACAGTCTCAAATAAATTTTAGATACGAGAAAAGAGAAAATATTTGTCAATTTTCATTTTTTTCTCATAAGATAGAGTAACACAGGATAATAAAAACAAGAGTGTAGCCATTTAAAAACTAAGAATCGAAGATTCGAATAAAAATGACATTCGAACAAGCATGTCGATGTTAGAGGGACTGTAGAATGTCAAATAACTGTGTGACACGTGTGTAGAAAATTAAAAATTCTTGCTAGACCTACTCCGAAGAACTTCGCGAAACTGCTACAAATTTCTCAAGTAAAAATTAGAAAAGTTAGGCATAATTAGAAAGCCGAAGTGAAAATATCTATTTTGATATAATCTTTGCAAAGAAATATTCAATTATGTTTTATATTTATCTTTTACATGTGGATAAAAATCTAAATGTTTCTGGATAAAATTTCAACAGTTTTTAGAATAATATCTTATACTATTGTACAATAGAATAAAAATTGTGATATGATACATATTTTACAAGTTTATACAAAAAGAAAGAGAAATTGCGAATTATCTTATATAAATTGTAGAAATTGTACATACAGTGAATGTGTGTATAAATACATAAAAGTCATAAACTACAGGATGTAAAAGAGAAATTTTTGCTTTCGCAGTGTGTATACATTTATAATAATAGATTGCAGAATTTAACGAAGTGCTTCGGAGTAAAAGGGTAAAAATCATCGGACAGTATGACGACGTGTATGTTGCATATCGAATATAAATATAAATATTTGTGTGTGGTATGTATGTATATATGCATGTGTGTATGTATAATATATATAATATATATAAACAGTAAAGAGAATATAATAATAATAATAATGATAATGATATAATAATAGAAATATAATATAAACGGTAATAGAGTTCTTTATAATAGTAATAATAATTATAATAATTTATAAGTATGAATAAGTAAAAATTTACTCGTGACTGGTCTGTATGGCCTCCTTGAAGTTAGTACTCCACTTCCAGCCATACTAAAAAATTAATATCACTTTCACTATCCGTGTTAAACTGCAATTTTTTTCTTAATTGTTTTGGTTTTACATTTTTAATTTCTTAACTTTTTTTTTTTACACAAAATAGCTTGCGTAACCCGCGTCGCTTTGTCATTTTTTGAAAAGAGAGAGAGACAGAAAGCTTCCGACAAGGAAACCTCTCTCACGTTGCTTGTTATCAGACGCGTCTCGGGAACGACAAGATCGGTGTGCCGTCAAGACGAATTTATCGGATACCCGATGAAAAAAAAAATAAATAAAAAGAGATTGGTCGTATGCGACGCAGATTTCCGTCGTTACATCACAACTAACACTCATGAATGATCTGACAAAACATCGTGATTGGTGTCGTCGAAGATGAGAACAAAACTGATCTGCGCTCTACGCCACGGGGCGATTTTACAGCTCTTCTCACCTCTTGCGCATTTTTTATGAATACAAGTTTCTATATTTTTGTCGTTTTATCACAGCGAGGGTTCTATCTGTATTGCGAGAAGCGACACAAGGCGAGGCTGCAAGATCGCTTTGTGGAATAATAGGACAGTGTTTGCTAAATAATTCGGAAGTATATAGTAAGCAACGCGACGTTTGAGCGAATGTTGCACTCTTTAAAGTTAACTAATTTTCGAATCGCTCTCGAAACGAATGAACGACGATGAGAAAAAACAGAGAAAGAGAGAGAAAAAAAGAAAGAAAAAAGAGAGAAAGTAAAATCAGAAAGAGAGCTAGGGAGAGGAAGAAGCTCGATAGCCGATTCGAGCGATTCGATTCTCCCAATAATCATTGAACGGTAAGCATCGACGACTACGAATGTTTTGTCACACCATGCGCTAAATGTATAAAAAATATCTATACTATCGGGACACACAGCAAACATTGAAAATATTGGTTTTGTGGGTAAAGAGAGAGAGAGAGAGAGAGACATAAGTTGCAGGAGAGTTGCGTTTTTGACTTCCGCCGAACGCTTTCGTATGCGGTGCTAGATCGTCGCTTCGTAAAAAGATGAAAGACGTTGAAAAATCTTAAATAATAACAAAATTTCGGAAAAGGAGGAAAGAGGTAAAGATGCGCGAAAAAGAAAGAAATAGATAGAGATAAGGAGAGAGAAAGAGAAAGAGAAAGAGAAAGAGAGAGAGAGAGAGAGAGAAAGAGAATGAAAGAGAAAGAGAAAGATAGAAATAGAGCCATCATCGTATTTCGCGTTCGGTCAGCACTGTTTGTTTCCCGGAAGAACCGTGTGTAGCGAAGAAGATGACAACAGAAAGGCTCGATGGTATTTCATACGTGACCGAGCGGAAGTAAAAGACACTGGCGTTTCCTGGATGAAGATCGTCGCCGCTGCGAGATAGTACTTGCTAAATAGGTTTTTCAGCGTCAGAGCGGTAAACAAAGATTTTCTTGTGTAAATGTCGAAAATTTAACGGAATCGTGTTGTAATGCGTGTTAAATTTTCGCGCGCGATAACGAAATACAATCGGAAACGCAACATTATTTGTAATACGTTTTTGATGGAAACTACGACTTAAACCGAATGTCGAAATAAATTTCTATAAAAGTCTTGTTTTTACAAAAAAAAAAGTTTTGAAACTAACACAAATAAATATATTTGTTCACGTTGAAATATGCACACATCACATACATAAGTGACAGAAGTTCTCAAGATAAGTTTTGCACAAATGTACTGTGTTGTACTTGAAGAAACAAAGCGATCGTTAAACTGTTCTTGAGAAAGGATTTACATCAGATTTCGCATTGTCTACTCTAATAGTTCCGGAATAGCTGGCAGTGTAGTTAAGAACGAGTATAGTTAAAACCGCGCATTACGACGATTATTTCTTAATGACAGCAAAAGATCTTCCGCGACAATAATTCACTGTCAATTTGTCATTTGACAATACTTCATCTTTACGTTTGTAATTTTGCGTGAAAATAACTTGTAAAATCGTGCATCGTGCAATTTTGAGGTTGCGTCTGATTGAGAAAAATTCCGCATTCATTTATATAATTCATTAGCGGAAGCGTGAATTGTTCTCGGCAAAATCTTGTCACTGTGCGTTACCCAATACTTGTTTATCATGTAAATAGTTGTACATACTATTGTTAGTTGTTGTTAGCCAATTGTAATATACAACATAGATGTCGCAAACCTTTGAAGCATAACGCCAACACTAATTAATAACATCGCCGTCTAAAACTTTATTACTGGATAAATTTAACCAACAAAAATTTATCGATTGTGTAATTGAAGCGTAAACTCACATATGCCAATTTCTCGTTGTCGTAAATGTATCTTCGTCGATTTGACAATCGTCATCACCTTACTTGTCTGACTATGTCGTCATTCTTTCATTTATCACTTGAAAATGATAAATTAGTACGCGCGTTAGCTTTTCTTTAACATCTCGAATTTAGATTTCAAACTAATCTAATCACATATATAAAAATGCTCATTTTATTAAACATTAATGCAAAAATATATATTTTTTTAATGAGCACTGCGTTTTCAACATAATGTAACCAGCACATGAGAATAAGCAAAATCAAATTTAATAATATATTAAAAACACGCGCAAAGATATATCTCAAACAAATTTCGCGAATAAAACTTGTACATTTAATTGTTAATTGTAATATATATATTGATAACATAATTTCACTGTTTGTGGCAGCCAGGATACATATTACAATTTTACAGCGCGACTGTTCGATTTTACGATGAAAATATCAAGCTCTATACGCGCGATACAGTCATAATTTATGATCCTATCGCACACGCGGTGATATATGTCGAAACTTTAATTAACAATCAGGCACAGTCAGACAGAGTTTATAATGACGTCTATTTTCGGTTCGTGTGGTCTCGCGCATTGCAGCGATTTATATCAGTTATGTAATCCGCACGTCACAAATGTGCGCGTTATATGTATATATAATATAAAAAAAAGTTATACATTATACGTATAAATAATATACAATATTATTACGACGTAGATGTGTGTACGAGTATGTACGCAGAGAGAAAGACAGAGAAAGAGAGACAAGTGTATTTTACGTATATGATTATAAGACATTATTTATATATATTATATGTACCAGAACAAAAAATCTCTATATCACTCGTTGCATGCGCTTGTATAGCATATAATAACAGGGATTACGGGGGTAAGCGGTGGTCGGAGAATAGTAACACGTCTCGCTGCAAAATACCATATCGGCTTACTTATGTGGGACAAGAAAGATCTACGTAAGCGTGGAGTGAATCTGATCGACGCTCTACTTTGTTGACAGATAGCAGATGTTGCCGTCGTGATAAAAGAATATTTGGTGAACGAGTTCGCAAAGGTGAAATGTACAAGAAGCTGCGATGGGCACAATCCTAATTTTCGGCATTTAAAACTATGATGGATAAAAATCAATTTGTCGAATCAAGAATTTGCGCACGCGCGCGCGTGTGTGTGTGTGTGACTGTTTTCTTTAAAAATTATATTAATTATTATTTTATTCTCAAAAAACACGGAAATTCCTTCAGAAGAAATGTCTTTATTTAATAAAAACCATTTTTAAAATTGTTTCTTACAGTAGCAAATCGTGACGTGTGCCCATCTCCTACCGAAAGCCAATGTTCCAATCACCACGGATCAGAGAGTATGTGCCGTGCCACTCGCGACAAAGTGTGCCACACGACAAAATGTGCACGCAACGAAGGAGGGATATGTACGAGGAGATTTAGGATATCTAGTTTTTTCTTCAATTTTTTTCATTTTCAATCGTCGGAAAAATTCGACTTGACGATTCCCATGTACTCTCGAGGCGAATGACTCCTATCAAAAATCATTGACATCCGCGATCGAATCTCTATCCCGATTATACGCGTGTTCTCAATATAAAAGAACTCTTACGACCAGAACGCGATTCGAAAGAAATTTCTTTCAAAGAATCTAAGTCCCGGAAATCTAATCGAGATTCGTGCGCGATTCGCAAATTCCGCGACTAATCCGAGTTTCCACAATCTTCCTGGATTTTTCTTCTTCCTCCTCTTCTTCTTCTTCTTCTTGTTCGAAAAGAGGGATAAGGAACGTACAAGCGTGACACGAGGGTTGGTCGAGAAGACCATGGGAATATTTCATGCAACGGGTGAACGTTTATGGAATCGGGAATAGAGGGGTGCGTTTTACGGGATGCGAAGAAGGAACCGGAGCGGAACACCGTTTGGAAGGGTTGGTTCTTGATAGAAGGTAGATAGACAGAAAAAAGAAGAGAGAGAAAGAAAGATAGGTAGAGTGAGATAGAAAAGAGAGAGATAGATAGATAGAGAGAGCGAGCGAGCGAGCGAGCGGGGCAATGGAGCGGTTACCTTGGAATGCTGTGCCGTCGTCGGTGTTATCGGTGGCGTGTCCTCGGCATCTACGCTCGTTGCGTTTGGTAATCGCTGCTCTTGCACCGACGCCAAGCTAAGCGGGACAGAAATCAGAAACTCTCAGTAGAGAGCAATTATTTTCAGGTACATATTTTTAGAACAATTTTGTTATTTGCCAGATATCTGTAACTTCTCCCCGCGCAATTTCGATAATCTTTCGCGATTATTTTATCGAAGTTGAAAATAATCCGTGTGAAATGTATTCTTTCGATTTCAATCATCAATGTGATTTTTAATTCGACGAATTCCATCGTTTTAGTAATATCGCGGTGACACTCCGAAGATGTAAAAATTCATACCGTTTGAGCGTTACGAGTGTGCCGGTCAGTTTCTTGCAACGTTTCAACGCAGATTCTAGTCGTTCGGGTTCTTCCTTGAGGAACTTTTCCTCGCGCACCACTTTCTCCATCTCGGAGCTCAGAAAGCCCTTCATGCCCTCTTGCAAACTCGGGAAACGTACTTTCAGGTCGGCCACAGTTTTGCTGGAGAGTAGAATATTGTATTTCCGAATGTAAAATATTATTACAAAGAATTAATTGACACGCAATAACACTCGCGCGATACTTCGCGCCGTGTAACGATGGATTAAATCGCGCGATGATGACAATAATCGCGCACAAGTACAATTGACTTCGTCGTCAACGCGCGCGCACAGCTTACCTGGATTTACTCAATATCAAAGCCATGTTCTCCACATCCGACATATTGACACGCGTCTTTCTATTGATCACGTTGCCGCGAAGCTCCTCCACGTTGCTCTCCAGCTCGCTGAAATTCGCAAACGTTCGTTAGCAATCCGGACGCAACTTCAGACTCCGCCTGAAGTGCCTATGATACTCACGTGAGATCTTTTTCCAGCCTTAACATCTCCTGCTTGTAGAGGTCCTCCTCGCGGCTCAGTCGATTCCTCTCCGCGTCCCCGGCCGTCCAAACTGCGTCCCCTCCCGACTTAAGCATCGCCCTGGCAAAGATATAATCAAGTAAATCCAGACATCGTCGAATACATATTTTAGTTTTAACATACAGAAATCGATCGTAAATTATATTTATTATTATTCTTCTTCTTTTTTTATTCGCACGTTGTCGTTTTACATAAAAACTGTTTGAATATTTCGGTGAAACGATTGTCGGAATTAATACCTGATTGTGATAAATGTGTCCCAGATGGTTTCGCGCACCGAGTGAGCCTGCGCTTGCGACATGCGTCTCAGATTTCTCACTTCCTGCCTGAGATCCTTCGCCTTTTTTTGAAGTCCTCTCAGCTGATTGTACATCTCCGGTGTGAGCGCCAAGTCCCTGTACACGTACTGGCCGGCCACCAGCGCGGCCGGTTTCGGCGGTGGTGTCGGTTTGTGCCTGTCTCGCTCTGCAATTCGTCATTCGACGCGTAAGAGACACGTTTCCCGCGAAATTTCCGCGATTTGCGTGAAACACTTAAGAGGATTTAAGCTCGGCTCCGCTCTTCCTTCGGCGCGAACAACGTCTTCAGAATGGCGAACAACATTCGAACGTTGTTGAAAATAATATTTTATCAGCTGTCTTTAATAAAAAAATTACGGTAAGAAAAAAATCGAATGTTGTTTCTCTTATGTCGTCTGAGCTATTGATCGAAACGATCGTTTATCTTTCCCGCGTTTTTCTCAGCTGAACGTTTCCAGGCAAAAAACATAACGAGTGAATTCTGGGACATATCCTATCTCGCGTTTTGCTAACTGAAGTTGCGAAACGCTCACCGATTGAACGGCGACGACACGATTTGCCGGCACGGCCGCGGCATTTCGAGACCGACACAATCGGCTGATTAAATTTGACGTTCGCCACTCGACGTTGATGCTGATCGTCGCCGTAATAGTTTCGCACGATAGAAGAGCGGGGCTCGGTAACGAGAGGATAGGACAGTTAAATGGGTTCGGCGACAACACAATTTTACTGTCACTTTTATTGCCGCGTTTTTATTGAACGGATGACGAAAGGCACGGCAAGAGCGGAAGAAGGACACTACGAATGACCTAACCGGCGGATGAAGATATCGTTGGTCTTTCCGAGTGATGATTCGCGTGTATGCGTATGTTCGATATATGCGCGTGCGACGTATCGTTTTGCGATACGTGACACAACTTTGCTGCTGTACGCGCAAGAACGTTTTGCATGAAGAGCGTAATTGTCTCGCGCAAACAGATGTCTCGGTTGTGAATCGCACCGATACTTTCAGCGACAACGGAGTCGAAACACACATTGCGATTGTAATTTCCTCCGGCGTCCACGCGCTTTTCAATCGAATTTCTCCCGACGTGACTCCCGCGTGAATTTTCTCGCACTCATTCAGACATGGAATAATAGATATACACCAGTGAACGTCCATTGAATCCACTTTTTTGCGTGATTAGAACAATGCAATTTGCAGAAATCAATCGAAATTGATTGTTGTTCTGGCTAACGGACGCTCCGAGACAATTCTGAGCTTTTAGAAACGCGCGAGGTAAGGAAATGTATTTACGAGAATTCCAGATATTCCTCCTATAGGTTGCATCCTGACAAAAATACTTTTATTCGAATTACGATTATAATTTTGTTAAAGTGTTTTTGCGAAGAGAAAGGAGAATATTTTGAAAGTCGACGGATAAATGCGATATTAGATTACACAAAAGAATCGGATTATCTTCTAATTTGTCACAGCTTCTCACTGGTGTAATCACCCGATAAAATTGGACAGATTTGCGCCGCGCGTACGACGTGCGTGAGACAATTCCAAATGAACTGATCCCGTGATATGCAACGTGACAGTGATAAGCAACGTCGTTCCGGCGGCTGTGGCAAATAAAAGTACGAGCTCTCTCTCCAACATTCGAATCGGATGAATAAAGGATGCATTCTCGCAGAGCGGGATGAGAGAGGGTGGCCGTAAGACGGATGTATCGTGACGCTCTCGAGTGATCGGCGGCGGCAGATATGCGGCCGTGATAAATCGCTCCGGAGAGAGAGGAACGACAATCGCGCGATATCACGCTTGGTCGGAAATTTCAGCGAAACGAAGAAACGTATTTGTCACAAAAATGTCCTATAAAATAATGCAGCATAAATCGCGCGTCTCGCGTCCCCGTGCGTGTTATTCACGCGAGATAATGCTCGATCTTGCTCGTCGATGCGATGATACATGAATGGTATGAAGAAAAAGCTATTTCGACGATCATCCGGTATACGTATGAGAGAGAAGCATGATTTGTAAATAAATAAAAGTGAGATATGTGTGTGTGTGTTTGTGTGTGTGTGTGTGTGTCTGTATCTCACGATCGGATGAAGTTGCATGCAGACTCTTTTGCCGCTTGGGCGTAACTTCGAGAAGATGGAAAATCTCAGAGAGAGAAAATTCGATCCAATCGAATGAATATATCAGCGCTCACTGACTGCTGAATATGATTGATATGAAGAACCACGGTTTTCAAAGTAACTTTTGCGAGGTGCGGTAACACGCACTTATTTCGGATGAGTTTCACATTAAAAAAACATGCAAACTCGCTCGTACGTAGCGCTTGCTCGTGCAGTTCCCATTTCCGTCTGAGACCTGAGATCTGTCCCGGGTTCCTCGGCATACCTTGAAAATCGATTTAAACGTGGAAACGAACACATTAACTTCATTTAAAACCTAGCAACGTCGACGTGCAGCGCTCGTCTCAGCTTCTTTTTTTTTTCTTTAGCGAGAGAATGAACTTACAATCTTCCGGTGCCCTCCATACTGGAGTCGTCCCAAGAGAGACAAGTAGAAATGGAAGAGAGTTCGAAACGACGGAACGGACAAAAAGAAGAAGAAGATTCTATCAAAGGCTTGAAACGACGCTCGTTATGAGTAACATATACATATAAAACACGGGATAAGACACAGCGTGACACATAAGGGAAGAAGCATAGACGCTAGAACTGGAACTATTCGGATATCACGGTGTGTTTCTCGATTTTGCGAATTGTAATAAAAATATCAGAAAAATATTCTTAAATATCTTATATAATCAAATTTACTATCTGTTAGAAGATTATTTTCGATTTTGTGTATTGTTGGGTCAAAATTCAAATTCGCAATTTTGTATCTTCGAAAGAATATCGGATTCTTTTCAGATATATAAAAATAAATATTTGCCGAGTAGTTCCATTTCTAATAAAAAAAAAAAAAACGGCGAAATTTTACCTTGCGACGACATCCTCGGCAACGTGGAGGATTTGATTGCCGGTTTCGTAGGTTTTGTGTCCGCTAATCGTGGTAGGCATTGCAGAATCGTACGAGAAGGCGTTAGAGATTATCGTGTTAGTAGTTTTTTTTTCGCTAGCGAGACAGGATTGACATTTTCATATCATATATGATATGATAATTGTTTTTATTATTGTGGAACATTGTGTCTAATTCCACAGAAATTTTTTATTTCTTTTTACTATTATTATTTTCACACGGTATACTTTAAGGCGCTTATTGTGTACCAATCGTGGAAGTGGTGGAAGCAAACAATATTATATAATATTTAAAGCCTAAAGTCAATTTATTAAAAGTAAACTTCTCATTGAATGAAACGAAGAAAATTTAATATCGTACAGGTAATGTTACAATATGTAACAGAAGCATGTAATACAATCAATATTCTATCGATAATGAATTAATATCGTTTTTTCGTTAAATTTCTGTTGCACAAATGTACAAAAAAAAATCATCTAACACAATTGCAAAAACCAAATATGATTCATGCTAGAAATTAACAAGAAAGAATTAAATCCGTAGATCCTGTAATTACGTAAATTATTGCAGCTCGTAGAGCAACGTTTTAATTAAAATCAGACTACATTGCTCTATATTTCCGTGGCTAATTTCCATCCAATTAATACTTATTGCAAAATAGTAGTAAATTACGATGACCTCATTGTATCTTTCTTAAGTTACTACAGCTTTGTCGCTTTGATTAAAAGAAAAATCTAAAATATCCGAAGAGATCTCGAGTAGATTATAAAAAAATAGCATTAAAAAATTTTAAGATACAACTATGTGACAATTTTGTTGTCACAAAATCTGCTCGCAATTTGTTTTTAACATCTACCACTTCCTCGACAAGCAATCTGACGTGTGATTCAGTATTCTGGCCTTTACAGCGTGCTTAGCATACAGTTTGCATTTATGTGACGTGCGCTAGCCTTTACCTGTATGTTGCGGGGAATGCTGTTTGGGGGAGTTCATGTCTGGTGGCTCGTCACTGAAGGACACTGACTTTTCAAACGACACCGACTTGTCTGGAATAGGACGTTCATCAGCATAGTTTCGCGTGGTACATGTGCGTCAAGCGTTATAAGAAGCGTGAACGCAGCGCATTCGGCCGAATAAGTGAATTTCGATATAATGAGACACACGTGTGCGCACACGTGTGGCTTAGAAACCAGTGCTGACTTTAAAAATTATATCGGTGTTCTTTCTCGCTCAATTAAAAACAGTTGTATCTTAGTGGCATGTATTTTTATTAAAATAAATATCTGTAATAAATTATTAATTAAATAGATAAAAGAAAACATATTATATATAACATATCAAAAAAACAAACTTGTAAAATACACATATCTATTTTGTAAAATAATATTCAATTGCGTAAACGCGGGATTTTGTGCAAATTCTAATTTCTAGACGTTCTTACTGTTACGAGAGAGAACTGTTTTTCCGAGAGACGCACCTTAAAGCCAGTACTGGATAAAACAATCACGACAGAGAGAGCGAAGACTTGTGTGTGCATCGTGCAAACAAAATTCGAATTTGATCACAAGGAAATACGATGTCTGAACAATGCAAATTCTATGTTTAGGACAAGAATGAAATCCGTTAATGAAAAACGGAAAAGTGATTATCGAAACAAAGGAGACAATTGTGCGATTTTATTACATCGATGGGTGACTGTATCACAGAAAAGTAAGAAGCAAAACGAGAACGATCTATTGATGATCAAAATTAACAAAAGAGCTCGAAATTATTGATGCTACATTGGAAATTGTTTTCGATAATGAAATAAAGATCGCATTTCGCGCAAATGGTAAAACAAATGATGAGGAACAATGTAGAGCAAGAGTATATGGAATATATGGGACACGTGCAACGATGATAACGCAGGTATGGCGAGAGGCGGCAATGCAGCGAGCATTCGCAATTGCATACATATGTAATACACAAAAGAAACATTATGTATATTGAAGCGCACCTTTGCCTAATTTTGGCGGTTTAACGTCAGTCCTTAAGTACGAGTCATCTGTAACGGCAGGTTGAGACACTTGAATTTTAGAGGACACGCGTTTAATGGCGGCAATAAAAAACGTAAAAGAGACAACGTTAAATATATGTATATATATATATAAAAATATATAAGATATATTCATAAAAATATACATATATATATAAAAATATATAAGAGAATTTTATATATAGATAGATAGAAAGTATATATAGATAGAAAAATTGTAATATATAAATATACGTATATATAAATAAATATATATGTAAATATATATTTATGTAAGTAGAGCGGTTAATACAGTGATTCCGGAGGTGAATAGAAGATAGAAGAAGATGAGAGACACACCTGGCAGTGAGGCAGAGCTGGAGCTAGAGTGTTTGTCGAACTCGTCCCCGGCGCCTGGTGTGTGCGTTAGTCGGAATAACAAAGCAGTTGTACAGCAGGGTTTCAGGAGAGTTCAGTCCGTGAGACTACACATTGGCTTGGGCAACTATATGCCTATATTCAACTGAACTCCGAACTGAACTCAATATTCTCGGAAGAGTTTTTTCCGAGACTGTCGCGCGTTCATACTATTTTTTTTTGCTAACATGCAAATCTACCTTCAAGAAAAGGACTCGTCGATTCAAACAAAATGGATTGCATTTACATGACCGAATTTGGTTAAACTAAGATTTGTGAGAAATCTAAATGTCTATTCAATTTGATTGCGAGACTACTGCAAATTTCTTTTATATTTTTCGAGCTCTCAACTAAATTACAGATAAATCAGTCTAGAAAGCTTTTGATCGATTGTTCGCTGAATTTTAATCGTATTTTTATGTGATCGTTCTACTGAATTTGCTCTACCAATGCGTATTTCGGGATATTGTTATCTAAATAATAACGTCGAAATGCTAGCTTTATAATTTTGTTTTGAAAAAACATGCTATATAGATATGAGTAATGGCATATTGTTGCTGGCTCGTAGCTCACGGCATAAATTCTTCCAATAACACATGTTTATCTGCATGTATGTATGCAACATATATGTATACGTATATGTACGTTTTATATCTAAAGTTGTGTTGTCACGGTGATGAGATTTATCTTATATGCGCGACAGGCGACCACGACGTTTATCACATAAATCGCACAACGGAAATGCAAAATAATACAAATACCAAGTATGTTCGTCAATTTTTCATACGCACATCTTCCGTGCTTTTTTGCTTCTCATATATTTATTTCTATATCTCTCTCATCTTACTTTTGTTAGTATTGCAACATTACAATTTAGTTGGTAAAAAAAACTTCCGTCTTCTTGGAATTTATATTGTTTTGCATCTCTTATTCACGATTGCGTAAATTGTAAAAGTTAACATGATGGCCCCATAAAAAAAAAAAAAAAAAAAAATCGACGTAGCCGCCTTGCTTCTATAGTTATGGACTATTCCGATGCGTTTGCGGCATGATGATGTTACTAAGAACCGTGGTTTCAAGATGTCTGATAGTGGTCGAAAGGCGATGAAGTGGATAGATGAACAGGCACGGATGAAACGGACAGATGAATGTTAGTAGAGACTACTTTATGTAGGACATGTCTAGCAGTCTCGTATGCTTCTTAGCTGAAACTATCTTAGTGAATTAAATGTGAATGCGCTAATTCTTTTTCTGTAAAATAAGCACTGAAATGTAGAAGAAAGTGAATGTACGGTGGTATCGTTCTAAAAACGCTATCTTTCCTTAATTGACAGAAACAAAAATTCTCCCCAAAACTGAATTACGACTCGTCTTGTCTCAAAAGTGCCCACAATTCTTTTGCATGTTTTGTTTAATAATTAATTGTCTATATTAAAACAGTGAACGTAAAATTTGTATTTGCAAAGTTTCTTTGTAAAATTTCCGTAAACACACGTTGCTCTTTCAAGACAAGCCTCGTCTAATGACGAATCATGGAGAACTAAAGAGAATGATGTTACTGTGAAAGTGAAAATGGAAAGTACAGAAAGAAACCTAATAGAAGCAAAGCCGCCGAGTTTCGAGGAACACACGTACCTGCGGCTCTCGCGTAAGGATCTCGTCCTGGCGGGACCTGCAAGTATTCGCGAGGCGACGGGCTGGTGTGCGGAGCGTGTGTCAGGGCCTTCTGAACGAGTCCGGTCAAATTTGCCAGTTGTCTCTCCATGTGCTCCACCCTTATCCTGGTGACAGATAATTCTCGATCAAAAAGAACGCTACGAATCAGTGATATTCATTCAGTCTAAAGCTCTAAAAAATCCTGAATTAATCTTCTCGGCAAATAACATAATACTTGGAAGCTGCAAAAGTGACGGCTTTGCATACAATTTGATCTCCTCTTTCTCAGATGATTCAATGTGTGATGAATATAATATATATTTAAAGAAATATAGAACACAAACGCGACAATAAGTATAACAATAAAATAATGCGGTACATCACATAAAAATATAAAATCATACATGTAATAAATATAAAGCGAATTAATGTCATGACAAATCAACAAAAGAATAATGACACACACGTGTGTCGTGATTTTGAAATATCTGCGCTTAATCGATATTTCACTGAGCAATAACTTGTCACAGCAGCTTAAATAATGACATTATATAATTTGATAGATATTTTTTACAACACACTAACAATAAAAATTGATGACAGTTTGCATGCATATATTATCTGTTTTCACCGGGAAAGTCACGAAACTTTTCTCGACGAAGAAAATTTCCTTTTTTTTTCCTTTGAATCCAAAACATTTTATCCCGATCGAATGTGTTTCCGTCGGTGAAATCGGATATGAGTTACACATAACACGATGCTAATCACGTGCATCTATCGCTTCGCATGACAAGTGACAGCGGTGCCCAATCTACGTCACGGTGACAGTACATAAAATGATATACAGGGTGATATACGTGACACGCGGCGGATCAGATCGGTTATGTGATCCTCGGCGATCAATTTCGGTTGAATGTAACTTTTGTAAAGTTGAGGTAAAGCGAGTTTATGGCCGACGAGCATTCAGTGTTTCTCAGTTTTCCGATACATACACACACACACTCGCACGCACACACACTCGTTCCAACGTGTAATATCAATTCCGTCTAGAAAGTTTTCGCACGAGAATAGAGCTCGTGACAGCTTCCGAGTATCTTTGTTACTAAAAAATGATTGATCGCGAGTTCGGTAATAACGCGCGCGAACATATATCACGCGAAATTTTATTATAAAACATTGTATCACTAAACATCGAGAAAAATGTTCACGCACGAATATACAATCTACACAAGTTGTGAATGCAAAACACAAGTGTCTGAAAAAAAAAATCATCTATGCTAATGCAGATTAAGAAAACAGTTTCCTGTGTGAGCGTTGCGCTTACACGGGAGCAATGGAGGATTAAATTCAGACAAAAGATATATTAAAAAATATTTTCGTGATTTTTGTATATTCACTTTTTCCGTGCAAAACACCCTGTATATGACCAATGTATTCTCGTCTACGACCGCTAGTCGGCATGCTGCATTCCACAGACTTGCAAAGTCATATATTTCTATATACATATACATATACACACACACATATATATATGTGTGTGTATATATACATATACATATAGTATATATGTATCATATATTCCTCGACATTAATTATAATATATATTTATTTACACATACAATATATACACACACACATCTTGTTTTTGAGCAATATAGTAGCTTCTCTAGCATCGTGCCACTGATCAATCCAATTTTGCCTCACACGCGAGGGATACGATCTGACGAAATTGGCAGTGACATCCCTTTCGCGATCACTCAATTAAGGTTCCCGACTCGTACTCTCTACACATGCACTTGCAGACGACTCGTTACTGTGATGATGGTGCTCCCGAATCGCATGAAAAAGGAAGTGGCAGAGTCCGAAGAGGAAACACATATATATCTATCTCAAAGTTTGTAACAAAATTTATATAAGCAATTGAATTTAAATTAATATATTTTACAATCGCAAACATCCTTGGTGCTCAAACTTAATTTAGTCTAAATGACGTGTCGCAAATAAATTGGCGTTATATTCGCCTGATGATCCAATCAATTTCGTGAAATGAGATTAACTCGAGTCACACGGATGGAGTTTTCAGACGTTACTGATTTAAATTGTCCATTCGATTATCTGACACAAACGCGATAGAATAGTCAATAAAACGGCGTATAGTTTATAAATTCTCTCAATGATGAGCAAGTGATATAAAAAATGTATCATTAATGCGAGAGAACAGGAGATTAAAACAAATAATTAATATCTGACTGAACGCTACCACTTCCTCAAAATGTGCAGCAATGGACACTGGTCAGTATTGCAGTTTAATTCCACGTTTTAAAAGTAATTAAGTGGTTGGGAATATTCTCATAAAATAACAATTTATGTGGGAGCATTTTCTATTGATTGCCACGCGAGAATATCCCTTTCGATATAAACCGAATCATATTACCATAAATGAAACGTGCACAAAATATATAATTGTATACGTAACAAAATATACATATATAATTTTACATTTATTAATAATTCATAGTATGACAAAAATAAATCTTTATTCATATTTAACTATTATTAGATAAAGTTTGGTAAAGCTTTTAACTTTTCTATATAAGAGATAAAATAAAAGAATTGTTAAAAAATCTCTCTCATACAAAAAAAATATAGTAAAGTTTAAAAGACAGCAAAAATTAACTTCAATTCGACATTTCGCCGTGAAAATTCGTATCAAAAGTATCCATCACCGTTCGGTGGCGAATTCAGGCATGAAATAATGAAGAAGAGAATATATTCAATCGACTCATTTTGAAGGTATCCCAATTAGACAGTAATAATTAAGTCTTGTTAAATTTATTCTGTATGTTAAAAAAGGAATATTATGTGTCTTTAAAAAAGTTATTTTTGATAAAAACAATAGGCAGTTTAGCTCTTTAAGTTTACTTTTAGAAATTGGGGGAGATTTCTGCCAATGTGTGAAGAATCCCGGATTCGCCACTGTTCTGCTTTCGGGGGTTCCGAACGACACTCGTGCAACTCGTATTCATTCACAAGCATCCAGTCAACCAGCCAACCAACCGCTAGTGGCACGGTTCTCTCGGCAGCGGTCTCTATTCTCTCTCTGTTTTCCTTTCTTTCATTTTCTCGTTTTTTCTCTCCCTCTTTCTCTCTCTCTTTTTTTTTATTCATTCTGTTTCTTTTGTTCCGCAGGCAGGCAGACCTCTACGCAAGACAAGCACGCAGGCGACAGACTGCTAGTGTGTGCGAGAGACGTGGGTGCAGTACCGAGTAGCGTCGTAGCCCTGTCCGCCGGGTAGGGGGGGTGGCGCCCCCGGAGGAAACGGGGACCGCGGGGGACCAGACGGCGGACGCCCCGGTGGTTTCACGCCGTAAAGGCTGTACGATTCCTCCAACAGCTCCGTATCGCTGCACCACCCACAACAGACATACACATCCGTACTATCAGACCATCCAAGTGGTGGAAAGAGCGGCGACGGTTGCGGCGCACGTGAGTGAGGGTTGGATGGTCATTCGGGAGGACCGAGGGAAGCGGGAGAGTAGAGACGGAGACGACAACGTTTCGTTGGCACAGGGGTTGCGACTAGAGGGAGAGATGGCCGGAGAGGTTTCCGGATGAGCGGAGTTTATTCACCCGGATTTTGCACAACGCGCGCGAAAAAGCGTCGCCTGAATTTATGACGCATCTTTTGACAGACGTGGTCAGCCGAGAAAGGCTCGCGCGGTTCCCGACCATTTGCACTCTCTGATTTTATTCGTAATTGCATAAATTCGGAAATTGTTTCTATACTGTATTTAAATGACTTTGTTGATTTATTTTCGTAAAATTCAAATCGGCCGTCTGTATATAAAGTTTTAAGAGAATTGTGTATTACATATACTTGTTTATTGTAAAAATAAACATAATTTGAAAGGACATCTCTGTATGTTACTTTGTTACATATTTTTATGTCTAATATGTAAAAGTAGAGAGATACATATGCATATTAAATTTCTCACATAATGCAAAAATTGGCCGAATTCGTACGAGTATAAAAAAAAAAGTGCAAAGAGCAATAGACGGAGAATAGACAACATGGGAAATAATTTATCGAAAGAAATTCGAGCTGGCAAATAAATATTTGATCAAATGAATATTTGATTATCTCGAACATGTTTTTGCAATCTCGTGAGGATTTGTTTGGAGTTTAGGTTTTTCTCGAATTGAAGAGCATTTGTAACATTCGGAAATTGCAAAATTAAAATTAAAAAAAAAAACTGTTGCCGCAATTTTGTATTTAAATTAAATTTTCTGCAATAAATTATATATATCTCTCCTATCAAAAACAGTAAATGTATTAAATCTCTGCACATCAATTTTTATAAAGTTTAACCAACATTTTTTAAGACAAAAAACTATGTCTTTTGTTGAAAAGAAATAAAATATGAACGTTGACAAAGTATGAATGAAATGAATTCTGATGCGATGAAGTGGTCAGTATTCAGTTGAGATCACACACTTTTCGCTGCGTAGAAAAGTTAGATTTTTATCGGCGGGACAAAAAACAAAGTAAGAAAGATCTGCACACGCTCCGTGCAAAATATGCAAATTGTAATTACAGCCAGAACATCCGTGTCCCATTAAAATCGTTATGGCGGGTGCAATCGCGGATCGTTATTACTATTTCAAACGGAGTGCGCAGAACTCTGGGTTTTACCTGGCTTCTTCGTCAATAGCGGGTGTAACAGTTCCCGAATATTGCGAGTAATACGGATCTTCGTAGCTGCTGCCGGCGCTGTAAGGTCCAGGCGGATATCTTCCGCTTCCGGAACCGACGCCACCGCCACGCTCCGGACTGCTCATGTATCCGCTCTCGCCGTGTAGCCGATCTGCGGAGATTTGGTTTGAATGATTCATATTAGTTAGATTTCGTCAAACATCTGAGAATTCACCTTTGTATTATCACCGAGTCGGTATTTACATAAGACCAGGAGGTAGTAGACAGTTATTTTATATGTACAAAGGAATCTATAAGTGATAATACGGTGAACTGTACGAAAAATATTGACAGCAATTTAAAAAGTACAGAATAACAGATAAAAAACATTTATCTCGCAATAAACGAGTAAAGACGTGTATTGAACAATTAAATAAACACATGTGAAAATCAACTGTTTTACTTCTATAACGAGTTAATGAAGGATCTGCGATGTAAAGTTAGTTAAGGATATTCTACTTCTACACGAAACACGTATGATGGTATCAAATTGTTAAGGAAGTTCTTATCAATGTTATATCTATTCGTGGCTCGATATCTCTCCGTCGAATATGAGTTTGGCGCGCGAATGTGTGCAAATGAAATTACGATCGAGGGACCGTATCGATGAGGAAACGTCGTTTATCAGCCGTCGTGATGGAAGGATGAGGGAAAAAAAAACGGTTCTTCTTCAATCGTGCTTCTTACGTATAGGGAGGGCGGTACGGTTCTCTCGAGTGACAGCGGGAGCGGATGAAAAATGAGATGAAATAGAGATGCTGCCTTTCGTATACATTATGATATCACACAGCGCTGTACAAGGAAGGCGACACACACGTAAGAAGTTCCTGGAGGTTTCTGGCGGCTCTTAGCTCTTAGTGTTGGGAATATATCGAGCTTACCGTAACTTTGTAATAACATCGCAGTCACGGGCACTTTGTGCGCGTATCTGAATAATTTAGGAGCGCGAGATTGCTCGGATAATATTGATAGTACAAAGCGGTTATAGTCTGTGTTAAACGCAGTTGTAAAACAGAGGTTTCTGGAGAGCATACGGAAATGAAAAGGAATTTTTCTGTGTATGTGTGTGTATGTGCGTGACACGATAAAATATAAAATACCATCGAGATATGCAAGCAACATGTAATAAAATATAAGAACTTTAAGTATATTATATCTTAACTTAACACGCTTGTGTTTTAATTTCGAAAAGAATTCGTCGAACTTTTCTTATCATTGACAAGTGAAGTAATAGCGCACAATGGATAATAAATACACATTTCTGATTACTTCTATTGATGATTTAAAAAAAAACCGCGGAAAATAAAGGCATAATGAAGCGCCGAAAAGTTTGATTTTTGTTCTTTCGACCCAATTCCCGAGACAATAGTCGACAGAGGTTTCTTTTTGTCCGGCGCTCGAAGTTCGTCAGCGCGAATTCAAAACGTTTCAATTTCATCCGTCCAATCCTATCTATTCCCAACACTATCTCCACGGTCTCGAGGTCGTTTAATTAAAACTTGGCTCGACCCGGCTTGACTAATCGCAACTGCCAATTTCATGGTTTTCCTGCGGTTACCGCGTCTCGAACAAGCTACCACCCTCGCGCTTAAATCTCTCCTTATTACGGATAAGCGATGTTGCTACGTGTCTGTTTGTACGACGCACTTAAAAATTCCCACTTTCTAATTTAAATGTTTACCGTTTCAATTTTCTTCCTCTAATAGCAAGGCACTTTTTATTACGTTTATATTCACTTTCAATAGTTATTTATTTCTGCATCAAAAATGGACAGAAATTTATCACAATGGCGAAGAGATTTATTTATTTGTCGTTTGAATTGCCGCAATAAAAATAACAATAAATAACCGTTTATATTGTCGGAAAGTATAACGGGATTTTGTTTTTCTGCGTTATAACCGGATTCTATTTTGCTCCCTCCCTCGAACACACAACTGATAGTGTCGTTGCGCTGTTTCGAAATTTACAAGGCGTACAATCTACAGGCGTATCGTTTTCGGGGCAAATTGCATCACGGCAAAAGTCCTTAACCGGAAATTGTATAAAACGCGCCACGCAAAAGCGCGCGCGTGTATGTGTGTGTGTGTGTGTTTTATCGCGCTCGAATTCGCGTATCCGTTTTTCGATACGCGTTAGTTGCCACGTTCCGTCGTCATCGGGTTACCCAGCTCGAATCCCGATTCTACTTTCTCTGAATTGATAACGATAATTGCGTATATCGCTTGTGAAAGTTAATTTAGCACAAGTAATCAACTAATTACAGTTTTCGTTAAAAACATGCTTTTTTTCATAATCATTAATTGTAAGTACAAATTAAGACATACATCACATGCTGTTAGTAATTAAATCCGTGTATGTTCAGTAAGAAACATTACACACAAATATTGATTAAAAAACATTTAATTTACACTCATATTCTCCAGATGCAATTTTTTTTTATAGATTTTATATTTTTTGCAGTTTCTTTTGTCAATTTATTACTAGACGAATATCAAAGCTTGTTTTATTTTACAAGACGTTATTGTTACGCTCGCGAAACTCGTTCAAAAAAAAAAAAAAAAAAAAAACAGAACGTGTCATATCCATATATCGGCGGACACGATTGTCTCACGGCCGCGAAAAGGATCGAGTTGTGTCTGACGAATGTTTAAGGATACTACTGACCTGGTATACTATAGAGGGAGACCGAGCTGTCTCTAGAGAAGCGCGCCGAGCCCCCGAGGCTTCCAAGGGGACTCTTACCACCGCACTGGTAGCTGCGAAGCGGCTTGGCCGGCGGCACCCCGCCACCACCTATCCAACCATCCAAAAAACCAAACAAAAAACCAATGTACCCAAGTGCTCTTCCGAAGCTCACGTGTCTCTTTCGTTCTCTCCGCTATCTCGCTTAGCCGTTCGACGTTCAGTGCACATGCAGAAGTGAACAAGAGGTATTTCGATTTGCGCGACGTGCTCTCTCGGATCCTTTTTTTATTTTTTTTTATAAATAAGCTTAAACCGGCTCTGAGATTAATAATAAATAGAATTTGACAAAACTTAGTAACAAAAAATAGCCGGAACTCACGTTCAAGATAGTTTCTCGTTTTTTTTTTCGTATAATTTGATGTTTAAGGTCGCACGTGTCTGTAAAATAATTTGATTCTTATGAAACATGAGATGATTGGAATTAATCTGAACACTTTCTAAACGAGCGATTGCGCATGAGTTTTAAATGGAACGATTATGAATATCAAGAATGGAAGGAAAGATGTGATGTTTTTTTTTCAACGAAAGCGATCGTTTGCATACAAGTGACTGTATGATCGAATGATTATGTCATTACGAGATAAAAGGTGAGAACTTGTCGACTTTTACATAGATGCACTTCTCTATTAGATTATGCCACGATCATGAAAATGTCAAGAGAAAGGTCTTCTTCTTTCAAAAACTGCTTTTGTCTATGAAAAAAAAAAAAAAAAAATCATTCTTCGAGATGTGACAGCTCAAAGGGCGGTCGCGTTTATAAAACTTTGCGAAGTGGATCCGCCTCGTCGTGATAACTCGATGATTAATTACGACCGATTTATGGTTGGCTATTCACGCGGTCTGAATTCACTTTTTGTTTTCGGCAGTTCAGTGCTCGTGTAAAACGTTTCTCTCGACTACAAAGAGAACGCACGTGGCGACCAGAATGAGGCCATCCTTTCCCTGTGGAAACTAGCAGCAGGTAGTTTGTTAAGTGTTCCCGATTAGGTCTCGAATAGCGCTCATAATCAGCGCAGAGACGGTCGTAACGATCTTCGTTCAATGATCAAGTATCGAAACGACCTCGCAAACTTGTCGATCGAAAGCACGAAGACTGAATAGCGATTGCGTGTGCGCGGATGTTATGCGCTCAAAGCACGAAGCACGAGGTGTATGCATTGGGAAAAATTGATCGAGTCGGTAGAATGTCAATAGAAATGTATTTTAAAAAACTAACCACATTACATGTAATTTAACAACTCTCATATCGTGTTTAAACATTGTTACTTTCACAAAAATACTTTCCCTTTATCAGCTGATTATTTCACGAAAATTACGTATAAATTATTATCTAAGTGTTTACGATAGGTATAACTTTTATATAACTTTTATAGCGATGTTGATGCAAATTCTTTCGACTTCTCAGTCGATTCGACCAATTTTCAGAAGTAAGACGATCAGAGGAGTTTTACGTTTCTTTGTATATCACATATGGATGCCGAAGTTATCGATGGGTGTAGCATGTCGGATGCGCATAAGGTGACCAGAATTTTATGTTTTATGTGAAATGTATTCCGGACGCGATCCGTAAAACTCTTTGAAATCACAAGGAGCCAGAGTTTTCAGCTGACGTTCAATAATTCGTCCGGTTTCTTGTGAACTTTATCCACCCTCTCGCGAAATCCTTTTGAAAAAGTCATATTCAATATTGAAGTCTCGAGGAACGTTTGGAAATTTCGCGGAACTGTTCTATTAGTTCAGAAATGAAAAATGGAATGTGCTC
This sequence comes from Pseudomyrmex pallidus, assembly GCA_014825455.1. Taxonomy (NCBI): domain Eukaryota; kingdom Metazoa; phylum Arthropoda; class Insecta; order Hymenoptera; family Formicidae; genus Pseudomyrmex; species Pseudomyrmex pallidus. The sequence goes on along the minus strand of QVNV01013992.1, from coordinate 36,138 downwards.
TTCTACGTAGCATCGATCTTACGATGCAGCTAGATCAAAGAGGCTTCTTCCGAGAATCTCAGGAATTCATCGTGATGCTTTTAAAGGGGATTTCATGCGTTTCTGGTCACCTTAGTCGTAAGATGTATGAGGGAAATGCAGAGTTACGCGGGGCGTGCGCAATGTTTGTTCGATAAATCTTGGAGAAAGGGTGATCTAAAGTGAAAGAGAAATGCTACATAGACGCTAGAGAGACGCTACTGGAAGTATCAGGCATGAAGGGAATGGGCGCGAAGCAGAAAATTTACGTTGTGTGAGCAGCCCAAAAGTTATTATAATCACATCTTTAAAAATAGCTTTGTTGTGAAAAAATAGTTAAAATTATATCTTACTTTTGCGTTAATGTGTCAGAACAAATCTTATTTTTACTTTTCTTCAATCCTCTGTTACTCTCGTGTCGTTGATGATTCGCGATAGCAATGAAAGATATTTCTGATATTTGCTATTTGCTTTACACAAGTAATGATCGATTTCACTACCGCTAAAGTAAATATGAGAACTAAAAAGTAGAAATTTGATTTCTAAAACATTATTTGGGCCGCTCATGTGAGGCGTCTCGAGAGCGAGACTCGTCGATCGCGCGTCGTCGATTTGCATAGAAACGCGATGTGGGAAACGCGGAATGGGATTGCGGGCCTTCGTATACCTGGCGTAGTGAGAGTTTTGGGCTGCGTCGGCGTCGCGTTCGGCCCGCCGACGACGCTCGACGCCGCGGGGCTGTACGCCCTTAGGAGCGGTCCACCGCGCGGCAAGGTGCTGCTTCCGCCCACGTAATATCCGCTGCCCGACGTCGAGTTCTTGGCCGTCTGCAAGCAGAAAAGAAAAGAAGTTATTCAGGTTAATCCGAAGGCCGGGAAATGACAGCTATTTGTCATTTTTCACGCCGACGAAGAATTTACTCGGCGTGTGTAATAAGACGTCGATGTCATCTTTAATTAAGCGGCGCGATATAATTAATATTGATTGAGAAAACCGTTATTATAGAAATGACGTTTGCGACCAATTCGAAATTTTTCAGATGCGATTACCGAGACCGTGAAGAGTCATCACGATAGATGCTTATTCATTAATGTGAAATATACGAGTGTCTCCGAACTATCGCTTTCGCAACAGGTTTCAAGAGTCAGTGTCGTTAACGTTAGCTTTCCAGAACGAATTTCCAATACGGCACTTTTTACGGCCACTTAAACGCACGCTATTTGTACGTATGTCGGTTAGGTCTCCACTTTCCGACACATACAAACTTTCATCAAGCATGAAGAAGAATGTGTTCAACTTTTTGCAAACTTTATTTGCAGCATGACTAAAAATCTTTCTCTTTGTCATAAAAAAAAATAATAAATATGCAACATTTATATAAATAATTAATAAATAAATTTATACTAAATATTTATAAGAGTTTATTTTGTGAAATGTCATAGTAAAAGTAAAATCTTGAAATGCCTCTTGTTTTTAGCTTTTATGAAAATGCGCTCTGAAATGTTTATATTCGCGATGGGATGCATTTGCAATTCCGTTCTTGCTCGCAACATGGAATGCTTAAAGTATTCACCGTGCCGTCTTGTTATTTTGCGTTGCATGTCTCATCGACTTTCCATGAAAGATCAGCTTTCTCATATCGATCGCATCGCGGAACGTGTGATGCGCAAAATGCGCATTAGCGATCCCGCATATATGATCGCACAAATATATAACGGTTAATAACGTAAAACTTTCACGCACATTACCACATCAAACTTGTACAGCAAAACTATCCTATGAGTACTTTAATCGGCCGAACTGCGATTAAAACTGTTTATTACATTTTTAAAAAATTAAAAAAATTAAAAAAATAGAAAAGCGAGTCGTTAAAAAATAAAAATTATTCTCAAAAATAATTAACAAAAGTAAAGAATTGATTCTTTTTTCAAATTGAAAACTTTTTCCAAAATTGTTAAGTTAAAAGTTTGAACTATGCAGCATAAAATTACACTGCAGAAGTTTTATTCGCCTGAAGCGTGCAAACGTTCCGAGCAAAAATCCTGTGCATTCTCAGTTGGATAGTCCGGTTTCGCGGTATATGGGCGATCATCAACGACGACCTGCATTCTCGTCGTCCGTCTGAATGGCAAAAGTAAGAAGTCATGCCCAGTGACTAAAATGGGTTACCTTAACCCACGACTGTGCCACGAGGCTTCGCTCCCTCTTACCGATTCTGTTCTGGCGAGCTCGCACTCGGCCGCATCGATTTCGCTTTAGTCGTTGTTTACCATCGCCGTGGGTTCGGCTGGCCGTCTGACTCGCCGGAAGAATTGTCTGAGAAAAGGAAGGGAGAAAAAGGAAGATTCATCTGTGCGCCAGAGAATCAACCGATCCGAAGCGAGCAACTTTTTTTTTATCAAGAAGAAGTTTTCCAAAGTTCGAAAAAAATCTCTCTGCGAAGAAGGAAAGAATTTTCTCCTTGGAATTATTTCGCTCCCAGACGATTTATGTGTATCCTCCTCTGTCGTAAGCAACACATCTTAGCCCACCGCCGAGAGGAAAGAAAAATAATTGCTTTTCCAAGGAACACGATCGTGTCATTGAACGAAAAGAGAAGCAAAACAAATATTTCTTCTTTTTTCTCTTTTGTGAAAAATATAAAGAAAACTCGGACAGTTGTCGGAGAGTTGTCGTTCGGTGTGCTTTTGATTATAGAGATCATCAAACGAAACTCAAGTGTACCGTCGAGGCATCTTTTGAGCGAAAACGGAGGGTCGAGCTATCGTTGCGTTTTATGCTTTTAGTCGTGGAAAGCTGTCACACACCGAGCAAAGATATAGTCGGAGCGAAGTATATTCGTCTTTTTCAGCAATCGCGTCGAGTGTACCGGCAAAGTGTACATCGCGTTTAAAGTTCAGCTTTTTTGCTCGCGTTCGCGAGTAGTTGCCAGAGTAAGAGGTTTTCATTTTTCATCGAGCGAAGAAAATATCATTCAGCTCTTTTCGCAAAAGCCGAACGGCGAAGTTTATTTTCGAAAACAATATAATAGCGAGCGAATGACATCGGGAGAAGATTACCGTGTCGTTGTTTCGAGCGCGCAAAGGTGTCAGTCAGCGAGCGGGAGATAAGTTGCAAAGAAGAAGTTGCGCGAGGAGCAAAGTGAGGAAGAAATCGACTGATAAAAAATCGACACGGCAAGTGTAAGGAGAAACAGCGAACAGAAAAGAGATGCCAAATAGTTTTCCGCAGTTTGACGAGAAGGAAAGACGAGCGGAAAGACGGAACTCGCAGCTCCGTGTGTAAAAACGAGTACCAGCAGGCGAGTAAGTTAGTGAAGGAAAAGTTGAGCGGATAACGCTGGAAGACAATCCTCTTTTCGTGAGCGCGATCAGATAGACGTGGGATAAGATTAAATAGAGGGCCGGAGCGAGCTAACCGAGAGATAAAAAAAAGAAACGGAAGTAGAAACCTTCTGTCGTGAATAAGTAAAAGGCAAAGGCGGTGTACAGAAAAAAAAAAAAGAATAAACGAGAAACTCTTGCCGCAAAGCGATTAAAGAAATAGCAGTTAAAAGCAACGAGGGCAATGATCAGATAAGAATGAAGAAATTCGCAACGAACTTCAGAATTAGCATTTTTCCTCTTTCGTTCTCGATTCTGTGTGTGAGCTTGTTCGCCATAGCGGTTTCGGGAATATCGACTAAACTTGTCGATCTTGAGAGAAATGTCGTCGGCACGCCAATGCACAGCGTCCAGATGACGCAAAAGAATTATATTCAGGTAAGAGACGCGTGCGCGAATACCTACGGAAAAAGTTTTAAAAATTGTTTTCTAGAATTAATTTTTTGAATTGATTCACGCCAATTCCTCGTGTTCTTCATTATTTAGCAACCGAATATACATGAAGAAACATGTATTGTGATCAGAAACCGTGAAAGAAATTTTAATTCAATGTATGGATGATTTTACATAATTTGTCTTCGTATTTAAACGCGAGAAGAAATTTATTTTAATTTCAACAGTCGAAATATCTCATATACTATGCATTCTAAAATAATAAGTAACTATAAAACTTACGCAATTAAAGGTTTTGTTCTCGCATTCTTGAGCAACGTGATCGCTCGTAAGAATTTGCTTCTAATTGCATACTAGCTTGTAGTAGCGTTTAAAAGGTAACTAATTAAAGTTTAGCTAATTTAGATTCCGCGGTGAATCCGTGCCGCAATCCGTGAATATTTACTGAAAATGAAAAGTTAACAAAATAAATCAATATGTTACCGAATAAAAGCGGTACACGCGTTTTTAACGAAGCGTGGAAACTCGCGAGATTTCTAACGATTACGTGAGCAACAAACTCGGTCTGTTCCACGTGCAAAAGAAATAAGTTTCACACTTATTGCTTAATTTTCGTTAACCATTCTGAGGAAATATCGGTCGCGATCTACATACTTGTTTTTACACATTGTAACGATCCAAATATCTTTCACTGTTTTTTGTCATATTCTTTGAACGATATATAAGAAAATATTAAAAGAAAGAAATATTTCTCTAGCAAAAGGTTTGCGATATTCGATTCTTTGATCGTATTTGTAGTTAAAACTTTTAAATTATAATTAATTGTTAATAAAATTGAAGATTACAACTGGGCACACTTAAAAAGTGAGTGTGCGAGATTTCAGAAAGTTTCTTGACAAAAAACAAAAGAAACTTGAAGTTAATTAGAGAATTCGCAGATACAGAAATAAAAGTGATGACAATCTGCTGCGATGTCTAGTGCATACATAAGCATCGTTGTAATTAGACAAGCAGCGCACGCGATGTTGTTAGCTAATTATTCTCACTGTTCTCATCTTTCAGTTTCTCAGATGGGAGTTGCCGGTTCCGGAGATCCATGAATTTACATTTTGCCTTTGGGTTAAGTCGACTGACCTCAAGCATCATCACTCGATCTTTTCGTATTCAAGTGAGTTTTGATCTCAAATAAAATCAATCACACATCAGTTTTTACTTTAACATCTTACAATTGTTGAGCGCAATCTATATGCATAGGGCGGAAAGAATATCGAGAGACAATTACCTATTGCATAACAAACAGCGCAATCCATATTTCACAAAATAGAAAAATAAAAAAAATCCATTGTTTCGCAATTTATTCAAAGATATGCATTATACGCGCCCTGCGCTATATCGAAGCAAATATAATATTCTGCGAACGGTAGATAAGAACGGCGTTTGTGTTCGCATCTAAACGCTCTGTTTCGCCCTTTCGGAATTGTTTTAACCGCTTTGAGACAATAGCGAGAACTCTTTTCTTTTACGCTACTATTATCCAAGTATTCACTGTGTACTTACTTACACAAGAGTCGTTCACCGTGTGAGAGAGTCGGCAGAAAAAGTGTCTTCGTTTATATACGAAAAAACGCGCTCTATCTCCTCGCTCGTGCGACGGTGCATCGCATGCACCGTCTCGGTGCAGTTCAGTAACATGTTAATGACCGTTTTGCCTCGTGGCGGTACTCTCTTTACGTGCGAGAATTAGCGCTACCGGTTTTGCTACTGGCGTAACGCCAATTACGAATTACGAAATCTTATTGCTCACGGATTTCTGGCGTAAGCGGAGCTTGAATATTCATGATAAGGTTATCGAGCGGTGTCTCAATTTTTCGTTGCAATAAAAAATTCTAATCTCTTTCTATAATGTGTTTTGCTTCTTCTTTATTTTTAAACAATAAATTATTTATATTCAAAAAGATGAAAAGTTAATTAAATTGTATCTTAAAAGATCGGATAATGAGAGAAAGAGAAAAATGTGAGAGACAAAAGGAACAAGTAATAAATTCTGACTTCATATTGTATATCTCGCAACATCTTGACAGAGATAGCGATACACACAAACATAATCCTCTTTCGCTGTCAAAGGGAACGAGGAGGAACGTTTGATTCGATCTTGGATATCATCGCGCGGAAGAAGCATCCATCTGGAAATCAATGGCGTGGAGATATTTCGAAGGCCGATGCGCGTACAAGAGCATCGCTGGTATCACATATGTCAAAGTTGGGAGAACCGGGTCGGTCGTTACGCCCTATGGGTCGACGGACATTTGAAGTTACAAGGTCGCTTCGAGGAGGTGAGTTGTGATACATCGATTCGCACACACACACTCTTTTCGAAGTACAGTAAAACCATTTTTCAACTTTATCTAACCGGAATCTAGAATTCCGCTTTGAACTCTCAACTATTTTTCAATTTTCTTTAAATAGAGAGAAAATTCTTCAAATAATTTCTTTGAATAAGCAATCCTCCATTATATGGAATTGTGAGTGAAGGAGAAAATTATTTGTTTGACAACGTCTTTGCAGATGATTGATCACGTAATTCCGGGAGGCGGCGATATCGTTTTGGGTCAGGAATACACGGACTTCAATAAAGGCCTCGAGGAGGGTATCGAGGGTTCGGTTTTGGGCTTCAATCTTCTGCTGGCCTCGGCGTTCGATTCTCTTGACGACGGTCAGCGAAGGCTTTCATTCCGATCGACTGACGAAGCCAGTCGCGACGAGCAGGCCGCGCTTCTCGCGAAAACACAGACGAAAATAGCGATCGAACACGACGCGGATTCTAGAGCGACGCGTGCACTTGACAGACTCGTTTCCATTCGATTCGCACTCAACCCTAATTGGTCCCGAAGAATTTTACACAGCAACGACACGAAAGCGGCGAAGATTCCCGCGTCGCAGCAGCTGCGGAATAATGGCACGCGAGAAGAAGAAGAAGAAGAAGAAACACCGCCGAGTCGCAGACACGCGATCGTTCTCGACGACACGATCGGTGAAATCGATTTGTTGGAGAAATTGCCAAACGCCGCTTTGGGTCTGCAATTGGTGAAGCTGTCTTACGTTCGCTGTCAGCTGGGCAGAGGCAGTCCACCGATTGGCGGTCCACTGATGCTGATCTCATGGAGCAGAACACCCGTGCGAGTGTTCGGTGGTGCCATTATAAAAAACGTCGGCAATGAGTGCGGCAAATTCTGAGGCAGTTTTCTCGAGCATTCATGCGCGTGTGACAAAGAAGATGAAAGACACGTGCCTCGTCAGCGGGAACAAGATTAAAGTTTCCAACGAGTAACGCTTATATGTAGGTCGTAGGCATTTACTCAAAGTGTAACATTCCGTAATTGAGTTGGTGCCATTGTAACGAGTCTAACGTAGCCATTGATAGATTTTTTAATTTCAGGTTAGTTATAAAAATTTTCTGTGGATATTCCCAGAGATGAAAGTAACTGCAAAGTAGAGCGTGTATAATACATTGAACACATGCCATAATATTGTCAGCATGTACTAGTGTCGACGTGTAATATAATGTCGAGTTGTTAAACTCAATATTAAAAATTAAATTATTAAATTAAATTATTTCACTTTAGGAATGTGTTATTTATTTGTTTTTTTTTTCTATCTTTTATAATACTGATGGCTCTCGTATCGGTTAAACCGCGAGTACAAAGCGTAAAAAAAAAAAACAATGCCGACAAAAAAATGTTGCAGGATGTCAAACGAAACGTGCAACGGCGTGCCGTTTTATCGTTAAACCTGACTTTCCATCACAATGCGTGTTACTACGCGTAACTCTCATGTGATTGCGCAATGTTCAAAACCACGCGTTTCTGTTGGCCGCGCAAGTCTTCTTGCGTTTTACGAGTGGACGCTTCGCCACTCGCAAGCGATTTCGCTCCACTTTGCGTATCGATCCACTTTGCGCGTTAATTAGTTTCAACGGAATTCTCTCGGAATACGGAGGAGGAGGACGGAAATGTCCCGCGCCATCAAAAACCGCTACTCCCGGCGAAGTTGTCGAATATCAACGGCGTAGCTATACCGTATAATAAATATAAAAGTACGTGGCACGTTAAACTTTCCACGGAGATGGTTAAAGTACGAATTAGCAAATTTATCGATCAAATCAATAGAATAATCAAAATGAGGAAAAAGAAAGAATTTCTTGATAAGGAGCGTTTTGGTAAATTCAGAGAGAAAAGTCCCAGCTACGCCATTGTCGTTTCAGCAGCGGTGTTCCTTTGTGAACAGAATTCGACGCTGACGTCCCACGGATGCGGATATTCCGCTGACGCTGATAACGTCGACGAACGAACGCGGCCGGCTGCGTCTGAAGATCCGGCGTGGCCGGAGGCGCTTTTCTTCAAATGCGGAAATTCCGGTGCGTCTCGCAATTCCTGATTGCCGCTGGCGAACGAAATATGCTGTCAAATCACGATGTAACCCGATGCCTCGCTCTCGTGATGTAGTCATACGCGGTACGCCGTATTCGCGAAATGACACAACAACAACACTCGCGAAGAACAAGTCGTCGAGAGATCGACGACTACACATGTAACATATCCAATTTTAGCAACTTCTAATTAAGTCGCACAATGCCAACGACCATTATATCACACTCAGCATAAGTTACAACGAGCACAATGCCAAACAGTTCAGATGTGGAATTACATAAAGCAAATTACATCAACTATGCGTTTTCTCCGCTATATTTGGAGGATTTCGTGAGCGTTGATTCTCAGAGGCGCTCATTTGTGTGCAGCCTCTTTCTCAGAACCAGTGACCATTTGAAGAGCGTGTATATTACGTTTTACTAGGCACGCGCGTGATGGCATTTGCTAATAAAAAAGAAAAAAAAACGAAGCGCTCAGTTCTCTCGTACTTTCGCCGCGTGAGGCAACGCGACGAACGGTTTTTTCTATATTTCATGACTGAAAAATTAAAATACGAGATTTTTTAAAATAAAATACATATAGGTTTTTTTGAGAGAGAGCTTGTATACATAATAAATATTTATTAATTATTATCAAACCGATTGAGGAGGAGAGAGAGAGAAAGAGAGATAGAGATAGAGTCGCCGAGAGTTTATATGAATAATGTATCGTATTAATCTCGCCCGGCGTGCTTCGGTAGTCCATTAAACACGAGGATTTGGCCGTTGTTCAAGTTGTTAATGAACGCTGATATTAATTCAAGCGTGCGCGCGCTTGCACGTGCATGATATCTCATAATCTAGTGAACTCTAAACTCGTTAATATCTTTATTTCTTTTCACACAACTCATTTAAATGGTACTTATATAATTTTGTTACATTTAATTTAAAAAAATATAAAATTACAATTACTAAGACGCATTTAATTATGTTTTGTTTGCAGTTTCTTGATAATACCGTACTTTGTATTAATTACGACATTGCGTGACACTGTGAAAGGAACTTAATTGCTCTTTCTCTTTTTCTCCACTTTTATAACGTTTTTCGCAGAAACAAAGAGATCTCAGATACGCAATTATGCAAAATGTGATTCGTGCTGTTACAACATTTGCACGACATTGCGATCCGTCTAGAACTATCGTAATACGCATACATCCGCGTAATAATGACAGACTAGAAGTTATATAACGCAAAACCTGTACACGGTGTATCCGCTCATCCGCATCCGCTATACCATATATGTATATACGAGCAAGTCTAACAACTTTCGCGTTTGTGATTGATAGGAGTCAAACTTTGAGATCAGTTATTGAGACAAATCAAGTTTAACAAAATAGAATATTTATATATAAAAGAAGAGAACATTTATATAACAAATAAGCATCGATTATTATTTTATTAAAAGAAGATTACAAGAGTTGCAAGATTATTACTTCAAAGACAATATATTTTATAAGTAAACAAATTTAATCGTTGATTTCATTTTTAGTGTATTTTAAATTTACAACCTAAAATAAAATAATCAAACATAATAATAATATATATATAATGCATTATAAAATATATTAAATTGTATAATCCGGATTTTCGTAAAATACGTTTTACAAATAATTATTTATGATAACCAAAAACATATAGAACAAACTGAAACATCATACATACAAACTTACCACGAGGATACATGTTATGTTATGAAAATATAGTACTATTTTTTTATATTAATCAAGATTAAACGTGTCATGTTTTATGCACATCACGTTCTCTAGTTTTTTTCCCACACTTTTTTGTAATTTGCATAAGTCATATCATAATCATAAACGCGGTATAATATCTTAAATTGTATGTATGTGTCATATATTTCGTCTGTTTCTACTTCTGAAGCTAAAATTACGCTTTCACTTTCACCAAAATGTCGCTCGTATCGCATTCAAGATCGCGGGAGCAGTTCCTTGCTTCTATTTCAAAAGCAAGGCACTATTGCATTTTTTTTTTTTCACATTCTCGTAGTTCTCGTAGAATCATGTCTGTTCATTATCGTTACATATGTTTCGCATTAAGCACATCTCAGTTACATCAGATAATAAATATGTGCTACGCAACATTCAGTGTCAGATGATGTAACTGTTATTTCAATATAAAATTTCACGTTGGAAGTACCCGATCTATCTAAACGATCATTTTAAAAAATGATAAGTCTTTAAAAAGCTTCTTTAAAACTTCTGTTTATACAACATTAATTATTTTCAAGTTTTTTTTCCCGATCAATAATATCTCTTCCAAAAGATACATGTATCTCGAGAAGTCGAAGAACTTTTACACGGTTGTCGTGGGCCATAAAAAAGCAAGTTAAAATTTTTATGACTCTAAGGATAACGAAAAAGAAGAACGCCCCGAAGAGCTGAGATATGTAATACACTTTTTTTTTAATGCTCAGTAGCTATAAAAGTTCTTTAGTATAAATACAAAATAGCTAATATCATACAGTATAATTATCTATAATAGTTTTAATAAATCAATATTAAAAGAACCTATAATTATGCAAATCGCGTCTACGTTAAAATCAAGAAAGTACGTCCTTTTTTCTTATTTATACACGCACGCGTACTCCGACGCTTCATAATTTCTTTAAAGACTCATCCGGTAAACTCAGGGAGTTACCGCAGTCTCGTAATTACACGGTGCGGAATCGCCTTTCGTTTGTCGAAGCGGAGTCGTCCTTTCGCCGTCGGTTTCTTCCGGTATCCGATAAAGAGAGAGAAAACGTTTCGGGCGGAAAAGGTGAGAGCGGCGAGAGCGGAGAGGGAGATAGACAGAGAGATCTGCATTTTTTCGAAACACCTAACATTTCCCGTAACTTTCCGTCTCTGAGCACAAATAGATACAAATACGTACGCAGATTGTAGACGTTTGTAGACTTTCTTCCGACTAGATATCGCGTCGTTGTACGTTTCCGCGCGGTAATAACACGCGCGCGCAAGCTTAGAATTGTTCAAGTTTGAATAACAGAGCTATCGGATTCGACTGTGTATTAGCTCTCTCTCTCTCTCTCTCTCTCTCTCACGTAGCATTTTCAATTTTCTATTCATGTTATTCATAGTATCTCGAGCGCGATTTTCTCGACGAAGTAAAAGGCGTTTGAGATTAGTTTGTCGGGCGCAATCAAAGAGAATATCTTACACACCTGATACGATGAAAAATGCAACGGAAACAAATATCTTTTTAAATTATCTACTAAAAACACTCTAGTTTTAATCCACACTACACACTTTTGATCATATTATTTCTTTTTCACATTCTGTAAAAGAAGAGATAATCCGTTTCCTGCAAGTGAGCTAAAAATACGATCTTTAAAAGCGGATAATAAGAAAATAAAGATAATACCGTTTCAGCAATACTTTAATACCTTTGACGTAGCCACGGCCGTTTCAATATTGCGGAATTTTTTTCGCAAAAAGCGGATGCTTCGAGAGAGCGATTTTCACTTTCGCGACTTTTCTCTCCGCTTTTATTCAAACGAAAATACACACGTATGCAAATATACAGATAAACTTTCCTCCTCGTAAATGTAACGGGAGTATGTAATTACTTTTCATAATGAAGCAAACAAGAGATACGTAGACACGTAAAAAAATGAATTTTATTCTTCTGAAGAAGAGAACAAAATGCTTTGGTACGTAAACAAAAAAATTTATGTGTGAGCGGAAAGAAAAAATCTCGTGTACGCACGAGAAAATTCATCATCACTTCCGAAAAATAGAAATAGCAAATTATTGCACGCGCGCTGGAATGAAAAGTGGAAAATTTAAATTAATCGCAAAGACGCTGACATAATCTCGCGCATTTGTTCAACTTTGTTTCTAATCCAGAATATCTATCAAGGAAGGGATCGCGTTAATTAGCCCGCGTAATTTCCCCAGGTGTAAGGTTGTAATTTATTAGCGAGCAGGAAATAGGCAGTGTTAATCCTATCATTAAACCAACAGCAGAGACTGGCACAAAAGCCGACGATGCGTGCCGGCGCTCGTTAGAGAAATCGGCAGTTGGTAATGAGGAAAAGCATACATAATTAGAAGCCCGATCGCGAAAATCACGAAGACTCAGACGTGGCCAAGCCGAGTTGTTCGACCTCGTTCGAGTCGATTGTCGGCGAGCTTGTTATGTGCGTGCTCATAGCGCATGAATATCAAGTGCAAGGATACACCCGAGATTATTTCAAGTCCGCTTTGTTTATTTTTGTAAAAATACGATATACGCAAATACAATATTATACGCAATATACAATATTGTACTACACGCTTTTTGACAGCAGAGAGTAACGTATGTTTCATTAAAGCAAAAAAGTTTGATCGATAACTCTCCTTCCCCATCATGGGTGTGGCTCTATGAAACCAATATAAAGTTTCGTCACGAAAACACACATCATGTATCCAAGATAACATAATAATCTCGCTAATAGGCAAGGATACACAAATCAGTTCATATTATCGATGCCAGTCAAGTAATCATTGCGGATAATGATGGAATCGCAAACCAGTCCAGATCTTGCGTCAAGTGATTATTGCTTCTACAGATTGTGCAACGAGTTTGATACTTGCAATTTTCATATTCGAGCAATTTTACAAAGCGATTACATCGGAATGAAGTTAATTAATCATTTGAATCAAAGATTGTTGACTGTTTGTATCAGTTGCAATTAAAAGTGACACTAAAAGTGCTTGAAATAATTAATTAATTTAATTATAACACTGAATAAAGCGTGTGTATTTATATATATATATATATATATATATAATATTCGCATTTAACGCTGTGACGCACGTATATATAGTACATTCCGACGGAAAAAGCAACATGCAACACCCACCGAGGTGAGCTAATGTTATGCCGCGATAGATACGAGTGCATCAGCAAGTAATAGCAATTATCACGGATTAATTATCAAACGGTCTTCGGTGAATTCCAGTGCGTGGTATCTCAGGCAGAAAGTGTGTCAGGAAAATGCGTGCGCGCATTTGAAATGTAGATGCAATCTGAGCGATTTATAATACATACGTTTTTGCGTGTGCGTTTAGAAACACGTGATACACATCTGAATTGTAAACGAAAATTTGTAAATGTAACATTTACAAGGTGTTAAAAAATAAACTTATTGATAATGACCTCGTACTTGTTATTTTGTTTACTTTTCCCCGTAATAATTTTCCATTGAACATTATTATATGAAATTAGCTCTAAGAAGAGGTCGTGATAAACAAGCAAGGTACAGTAACGAGGCAGAATAATTGAGGTACGTTAAGTGAAAGCGCGAAACAGGTCGATTGGGTTGAATTAGCCGGTTCCAATGAGATCAATGCGAACTGTCGATCTATGTAGCTCTAGGTCCATCAGTATTGTCCGTAACAGAGTTGTCTGAAACCAACGGTCAAACGCAACTCGATCATTAAGCTTCGTGGGAAAAGCCGCTCTCGGTTGAGCGAGCGTTTGCTCCAATTTTGGTTTTTTCCCCATTAGCATCTCGAGTAACGCAAACGGACGTAATGATGTCGATGACTCACAGTATCTTAAATATCACTCGCTTAAACGCGCTTTGAGTCCCGTTGCAAACGAACGTTCGGAATCAACGCGGTGTTTCTCTGATATCATCAAGATTTTAATTGCACGCGTAAAGATAAATATATTTCAAAAGTTATTTTGAGCATTAAAATTTTTAATTTTACACGCGCGTAATATTTACTATTAATCGATTTAGCAATATAATTACACGCAAAGATATTAATAAAAATATATTGTTAAATTTAATTACATTATTTAAATTAAAAGAAAGAAGAGAGCGCAGATAGTAAAAAGCGAAAAAAGTAGAATTAAAACCAATTAATATTAAAAACTTATATTCACATCGCAGAGATATCAGAGAAAATTATAAATTTTATATTCACGTGCAAATATTATTTTAATTTGTTTAATCACAAAAAAATGATAGGTATATGTAATAATATGTTTCAAGAATCAATCAAAGATCTGTTGTTAAAATTAAAAGTGGGATAGAAAGGCTTTGCACACAACACACACGTTTACATAACGCAACCGCCGAACTCAAGAGAAAAAGAGAGAAAGGAGATTTTTGGCGACCATACCGTGCATTCTAGCGATCCGGTTTTGAAACCCGATGAGCCGATACCCGGTCATACAATACGTAACCAAGCAGGATGTCAGAATATATGACTCGCACGCCAATTATAAATGAGCGAACATCCCGAACTCATCCTGATTAAGTGGACTTTCGTGTGTGGAAAAAAAAAACACTAACTTTCTTTTTCCGTAATGCTCTATTAAGATCGCCCGTTCCACATCTCGGACTAATTATATCACGGAGACCGTGTTTTTCTTTTTGCCACTTCCTTTCGTTTTCTCTCTTGCTTATAGTATATTACAATTCTAATTAAATTTACGAAAGTAAATGTAGATATGTAAGACATATTAGCAAGCAATATATTTATTTTTTTAAAGCGCTTCTAAAAAAAGAATATCTCTTTTTATATTTTCCTCACACGTAATTAACCAATTAATACCTTGTAAACAAGTTTAGCGCAAGTCAAAAACAAAAAATACATCATTCTCAGCGACAATCATTATGTCAAACACAGGCGTTCGCATGACGAACGCTCGAAGAGAAAAGAGACATTTCTAGTCTTGAGGGACGGTTATTTTTTTTTTTATGCATCTTCTGAGTTCTGCTTTTGACAATCAATTTCGCGTAACAACTGACAGCAACCGTTATTCTAAGAAAGGAAAAACTTTTCGGTTTGTCCGACCTCGACCGGGTTCGATTTGTAGCCGCGAGGCACCTCCGGAGATCCCGCAAAGCCGGACGTTCGGATTGCGCCGGAACGTTTCGCAATTTGCCTGCGTTTCCCTTACGTGTTATTTCGTATCTCACGCACCACGCCTGTGCTCACTTTCTATAGCATCGGAGGAGAGCACCGAGAGGGAAAAAGATTGCGGTCGCCGCACGATGACGACACATTCGCCACCTTCTCGAGGTTGCCTGACCGCGTTGGGTTCTCGGAGCATTTGCTCCGTTCCAGATTCGCCGTTCTGGTATTTAAAAAAAAAATTACTTGGCTCTACGCTCGTTTAGAAGCCTTTGCCGCGTTTCTGCGAAACGTAGAATTGAAGCTGGAGGATTGAAGTACTTTATTAATATTTCTAAGCCGGTAATTTGACATTTAGATTCAACAAATCGATTTGCAGTTTGAACGGATGATTCAAACACACGTTACGCTGGATTGGCAAAATGTATGCAAATTACGACCGATGAACTGTTGATTATGCGGATTAATCCGGTAATCGCATGCGCATTGGAAGCGCCTTTTAATTTTGCGTGGATGTTTAGACACGCCCCTCTCTCTCTCTCTCTCTCTCGTGTTGCAAACAGCAATATGTAACGGCTTCTGGCGATCAATTGCGAATATGGAAATAATCCGATAGACATGGACCGGATCGGTGACGCATAATGCGCGCATAGTGATCGATGTCGTTTCGTGTCGGAATTCAATAAACTATTCGCCGTATCATCGCGAGCTTCGCTATTCGCGTTATTGTCTCTCTTTGATTGAAATGCGCGCTCGGTATTAGAGAACTTCATCATCCCGATCGAAAACTGAAGATCACGTATGCGCGTAACACTTCGTAAGATAGCGGAGAAAGTGTAAACAACGAGAAACGTGTCGTCTCGTCGAGATTACGAATACACGCGTAATCGAAAAATCTGACTCGATTGCCTCTTTCACGTGTCTATATAGTCTCTCTGCTTTGATCCGTTGCTTTTATGTGTTTGTTTAACGTCCTGTCTCTCTGTCGCGTCACCAGGAAGTTTTTACGACGCGCACGCAATTAGAAATTTCGCTTTCTGTACGTACACGTATCTATCATACACGTAGAACATCTAATTGTTATTTTCTGCTGATCGTGTCATTGATAATCTAAATTACGCAGATGGCTCGTTTGAACTAATTATACGGTTATCAACCCGAGCTGTGTGATGTAATAATCCCGATTATATCAAAGCACAACAAACAGCGAGCTCGGTTACGTCGCATCGTGTTACACTTGCATAAAAGCTGTTGCATTAGCGCGACTTCGGCTATTTAGCCCGAAGGCCAACACCGAGCCGGTATTTATCTCGGGTAGCTCATGCACTTTTATAAAGCGGACCAAGATAGATTGCGGATAATAGCGTGATTTGGAACTTAAGAAGCATAAAATCGCATATCGTTCGGCAACCGTAAAAAAAAATGTCGTGCTTTTTAAGCTGCATCGTAATCTTGATACAAATTAAAGGCAAACCGTTGCTTAACTCGGTAATTATTGCATTTATGTATTTGCACGCTATATCCACACCGCGCGTGTTTTCACACGCCGATACACATTACCGGTTCTCAGGACTTATATTGTCACAAAAGACGAGTGTATGACACGCGACCTTGAATACTTTACGACATTCGTGAATTATCGTTGTTACAAATCGCATAAATAGAATTCTCGGAATTCATTTTCAAGGACGAGGTGACAAGCCATCCGATCACCAGATACCGTTCGCTGTTCCAGATCGAGCGAATCTACTTATCGGACACCTCAGAACTACGAACAACAGTACCAGTCGCCTTTTACTTTCTATATGTAATAGTTATCTATTATGACTATTAATTGTGACCGCGACATACAAGGCACACAAAATGGCTAGATTACATAGAATTCACAAAAACTTGTATTTAGAGACATGTTACACTTATTTTTTTCAAAGGAGAATATTTTTCCCTATAAGTTGCTGCTATTTTGCAAATTAAAAAGAAACAAAAATATAAAAATTACTTGAGCGAAGAAGCGAAGTAAAGTTCGTGAACTTTAAAAGTGCACTGCGAGTTCTTCCTGTGCCCGCATGGAGGCACAGAAAGTGCATGGAGGTCTCGCATCGCGTCAACGTTGCACTTTCCGGATGCATATGGGCGAACGAACAATCAGAATAACGGTAGGCGTATAATCGGCCGACGTTTCGATGCACACACGTGAGAGTCGCTTACAACGACAACAACATTCAGCGACGAGCGCGAGGCAAGAGACTCACGAGGCAAAAGGTGTATCAAGACCTACAGGTAGGAGAAATGTACACACACCTTCTTGCAAGCTTACCAGCTCCACGGTGAGCTCAACGAACGGGCAGTTACCTTTCCGTTCTGACACCGCGAGGATCTACCTCCCTCTACACACTGCGGAGCTCGCTGATCGTTACTTCTGGGTGAGTTTCGCGATTTCTCCTCACAAAGATTTTCGCTTCACATAAATTTTCCAATTTTTCAAAATTGTCAAACCGTCAATCCGCGCGAATTATCATTTTGCGCTTGTCTCATTGTCAGTGCTAATTTTGACTCTTTGGTGCTTAATCAATTGGAAGTGACGCTTGTAAGACAGGTAAGAATGCAATTCTTCAAATAAAAATGTGCTATCCGCGCGCTATCAAAAATCTTCATTTCATCGAATATAAATTTTCAGTCAAAAATATTTATATTTTAGTTGTTTACGAGTCGTTTTGTTGTATAAAAGTTTTTTGTTTGTATATAATAAATTATTTTTATTGCTAATACAGTTAATCGGCTTTTAAAATGCGATGTCTCACAATGGGTGAATTGCAGCCGTTATTATTGTTTACACATACATTTTCTCTGTTTTTTTACTGTAGGAATAAACTTTAAGTACATTTTCTTGATGTCATATAATCTCCTCATAAAGGAGATTGGCGTGATTCATAGCTAAGAGTATAGTTGTTTCAACGTCGCTTGGAATATTCAGGGCACTGCATTTTAATTTTCGCTTTGATAGCTTTCACTGTCGGTTGCAATTTGTTTGATCGCGATAGTATTACAAAGTAAACTGCAATCTACACTCCATACGTCGCCGACGGCTCTTATGACAAAACCAATGGTTGTATTAATAAAACCTGCGTCGATGAAACTAATGCTACATGGCACAGTGACATGAAAAAAAATCTATGTAGAAATTGTCAGGGTTCTACAGTTTCCGATAAGTTTCAAATCACACAATTTTCGGTTTTTAAACAATATTTTCTCGACTCTGAAATTTGGAAGCTGATGTAGCATTGTCAAAAAATCAAAATTTTGATTCACTTTTCCCGTTCAAGAACAAAGTTGAACCATTGAACCAAGATTTTCGATTGTGTACGCAGGCTTTTATAAAGTACATGTTTCGGAATGAAATCGCAAATAGTAAGATAATCAATAAAATTTTTCTTTGTTTTACTTTCGCGCGCGATCGGTGTAAGCCGATCACAAGAGAGAGTTTCCATGAAGTATATTACATATATAATAAGAGAGAAATATATACCAGATATAACAACAAGTATAAATAAACCGTAGCAAGCATAAATAAACCGTAAACTTCTCGATAATTTCACAAACATGATTAGTGCAAAAGCTATTCGGTGCGGTTGACATCGTTTGATGTGAATTTCAAAGTACATGTATGATGTAACCAAGGTGTTTAACACGACTGATCAATCACAGCTACTTTACCTTTTTTTCGCGATACATTCTATCGAATGCGTCAAAGCAAATAACAAGTGTTGAACATATGCTCATCTCTCACGATGAGACGTAACAAGCTTTTTTATCAAAGAGCGGGATGATTTCATTTTAAGCTCAAGAAAACATATTATAATTACTAAAGTGCCATAAATAATAATAAAATTTTATATAGGTAATGTGATATGAGAAAGCGATGGAAAAAAAAAAAGAAACGCTTCGAGTTTTCGCGCGATGCAACGTTATTCAAGATCATTTCCATTATTTTAAAACGAGAGCAAGCAATTTTTTTTGCATCGGACATGTAAATCTTTCGATATATCGGAAACTGGATTCTCGTCACCGATTTACGCGTTCTGCTTTATTCCCGCGATTTAATTCCGTTAGCACTGCCGTTTGACGAATACAAAGGTTTGCAGTCATACCGGTTTCCGTGCGCGCGCGAAGCAAAGCGGAAAATTCGATGTCGGCTTGCATATACGATAACATAGTAACGCGATCGCCGCGTTCGAAGCTAAAACTTTCAATTCACTTATGAATACATAATGTTTCCGCAATTTTTTTTTTTTTTTTTTTAACGCGTATAAAACAACGAATATTTCAGTGTGACGCAAAATGAGACGTCATTTATTTAAGGCGCGTGAAAAATGCAGAAAGTTAACGCGTGTTGAGTTCGTAGCTCTCGATCTGGTCCCTCCAGGGAGTTCCCGATTCGATATCGCGACACATCGAAGACACGCGCGACACAAAGAGTGATGAAAATATTGTCTCACGCTGTCGTACGGCGCTGAGAAAAGGCGTGATAATATCGATTGCATTCTTAAGCGGTAACAACAACGTTCGTCACGCTCGCCTGAATGAAATTTTGCAATGGAAATGATGCTGGTTGCGTGTGTTCGTACACGGCGGCATTCTTTTCATCATTATACATAACGGAGCGCGCGAGGTGGACGCGCCGCCGTTGCATCAAAACTCGATTCGACGTAACTTTCCCGAGTTTTGTTGCCCGTATCCCAAGTGTTCTATCGAGTCATAAACCTTCTTTGAATGTAATTAAGCGGTGAAATCTGTCGACTGCATAATACGCTAATGATTGTTGGACAATATTCTCGCGCGTAAAGTTGCTTGCGATTTAAATTTATTGCCTCGACAAGATCATAAAAATTGATTTTTATTTGAATTGCATTTTTTCTCATTTGAAACCTATGGCGGACGAGACCGTCGCGAGAGAGCGTCGCGCACCTCTTCTGAACTAAAAGATTCGAAGGATTGTAGAAGTTTTTTTTTGTTTTTGAATTTATTTGCAGGTAGCTCGGAGAGAAACGAGCCGTCTGAAAAATGACGCCGATTTTGT
Source organism: Pseudomyrmex pallidus (assembly GCA_014825455.1). NCBI lineage: Eukaryota > Metazoa > Arthropoda > Insecta > Hymenoptera > Formicidae > Pseudomyrmex > Pseudomyrmex pallidus. Next base: position 15,930 of record QVNV01013992.1, on the reverse strand, counting down.
TCGGTTGCGCGATACTCGCGTTTTTCAGCGAGGTACAGGCGATATCGTCGTCCTGGCAACCGATCGTGCCAGTTCACAGCAGCGGTGCGAGTTTGCTGAATCAGGAGGCATCGATTTTTGGAAACGCGCCTACGCAGACGCTCTACGACGTGGACAGTCCTCATCTGCTGTTGCCGAACGATCAAGGCCAATGCTCGCTCTACAAGGTCGCGATGAACCAGCAACTCTATTTCGAGGTAGGTCAAGATAGAGGAGCCTGCACGCGATGTGAATATTCAAGTAAACAATTCGATCAGAGCTTTGCGTAATTTTTCGCGCATTAATTCTTGAGCAAAGCACATGCAAATGCAACTATAATATCATTATAACGAAGCAATCAATCAATGGCTGTTCGCAGAATGTTTGCTTTCCAAACCATAGGAACGATGTTTGTCTCGGTATTGATATTGTTATTTGTCCACACACGTACATAATCCAACGTGAAATGGACTGTAGTAAATATAATTTCACATTTACGTAGTAATTGGATAATTAAAATAGAAATACCAATTTTCGCGCGCAAACTGTAACACACAGAAAAATCACCTGATGAACTGCAATTTGCGAGATATTAGAAGATGACACTTTTATTACACTTCACGGAAGATTTGATACAAATAAAAACTATTGATATAGATAAAAAATAATAACAGTCAATATTGTAAAGGCGTTAAAATTTTGCAATTATTAAAACGTCGTTTGCAAACTGCAAACGTAATTTGAATTTTCTAATAAATTTTTTCTATCGAAAACGTTGCGTAACAAAATAAATCTAAAATGCGTATCAAATAAATTGTCGAGTTCGTGACAATTTTCGCAGTACGTCGACCAGCAATATTTTCTTCGTGAGCCGTACATCGCGTGCGAGCAACGCGGAATTTCGTCGTTCACGTACATAGAAAAAAAATGTTTGCTATTACACAACCAACGGCAAGAAAAATTTTCAAAATATTTTGCATATTTTGGCAAAATAACAACAAAGCAAAGTTTCCTTGCTATTGTCATAAAGTATTTAATCTTCTTACTATTCCAGCAGCAAAACTTTTTTTCCGCGTACGCACGAGTGAACCGCAGCTTGGCACTGTCGCGCGCGGCAGATTCGCCCAATGCAAGCGAAATAACATATACACACACACACACACATACAAGTTTCTGTGGCCAACGAAAGTAAAGAGAAAACCCACTCTCGATCTCCCCTCGGGCTCAGTCTCGGAACGAGTTCTGAATTATCGCGCGCGCATCCGCGATCGGAGACGGCAAAATCACTACCATCTGACTTTTAATCGGTCCCTAACTCTAGCGTTCAGACGCCATCGTGTCCTACACGGTTCGTTAAAGACAAAACACACGAGAGAACGCCTCTGCACTTCGCTCCAGATGTAATTCACGTGTTTACTTCACTCGGGAAAGTGAACGTTCTATCTGACTGAATTACTCGCTCATCTGATTCTAACGGCGATAATATTATCCGCTAACCGTTTTCCGCCGAGAATAAAGTTAAGCAGAGACGGGATCGTTGAATAATTGAACACGGAAGCGAATAAAGATAAGATAATTTTCCGCGAAATTTGTCGCACACACGACTGAGTAACAATTTTATTAGCTATTAGATAAGAGTCGACAATATTTTTTGTAAATTAATAGCAACTGTGTGTGTTTTTTTTTTTTTTACGTTCTGACATCAAAAAAATATTGCGGTGTCGCTTTTATGCTAATTGAGCTATTACATTCGGACTGCAATTATGTAATTGTATAATATGTCTGATGAAAACAGCTTTCGGATTAAATTGTTACCGGAAGTTGTTTCAGACACACAACGTTCTCAGATTGACAGTTCTCATGTTGGCACCTTTCATGATACGTACAAAAACAAATAAGCGAATCAAGAGAAAGGAAGTATAAACTTACTTCTCATTTAGAACGGTATAATATCAAAGACCTTCGGCCGTTGTGACTATTTGCATTTTTTATTTATAGACATAAGAGTGAACGTTCACTGCGTTACGTAAAAACCTAGCTCTGAATATTAAAAATTCAAATTTTGTACATCAACTTGTTTATCGGAATATTTGCTGAAACCATCAAAACGACAATACTTAATAATATATTAAATATTATTAAATGTTATTATTAAATATATTATAACAATATATTAAATATTATAAAAATTCAATAAATGTCGCAACGATATTGATAATTTTTCCATCATTCGAGAAAAGTGTCAAAGACAATAAACGAGATTAAAATTCTACATAATACTTATCAAGAGGCAATCTGGATCTCTTTTCGCGAACAAACAATCTATGCGTGCATCGGTAAAATCGAACGCAATGGAAAGCGAGCGACGGTGCAATGTTTCTTTTATTCATCGAAACTCGCGCTCTGCCAAGTGATATCGTCCGAGGGGATCGTTCAGGCTGGACGCCAAGCAGGCATAATTGCAGCTTTGCGAGAAAAGAAAGACTGTCGCTCGAAATCGCGAGCTCGTAAATGGATCCGCGGGAACAAAGGCAGTCCGCGTCAGCTGTATATATACTTTCTACGCTCGTTACGTCGTTCATTCTCTTCAAGACGCGAAAGATGTTATCGCACGATCGTTCATCAGCTTCGTTTCTCCCCACAATTAACGGCCGCGCTTGATGCGGTCGGCGCCTCTTATGACGCTCTCGATAATGTCGGGATGATATCAAGCGCAGCCGCCGCCAAAAGAGCGAATTCGCGGAAACGAGATTCGCGGGGTTATCTCGTGTTGAGAAAAAACAGAAACGATACAGAGAGTTCTACGAAAAGTAACAATCGGAGCGGAACGAATCGATTTTATTACGGAAGTTCTGCAAATTCGAAATTGCCGGATTTTTTTTTTTTTTTTTTTTTGTTTCGCTTTCTTCAGGTGAAGCTCAGCGTTTATATGTGTCGCGCTCTGTTTAGAAAAAAATCTTCTGTTAAAGTACATTGCTTTTAATAGTTTTGCGTTTTTTTTTGTTTACTCGCGAAAGTCTTTTGCCTCCACTATTAATAACTTCTCTTCGTTGTCCGGAGAAGAGACCTCGCGCGATTGATCACGTGACTTTGCAGCCTCGACGTGTCGATAAGTCACGAGAATTGCAGGCGCAAATTATCGTAATGCAAACACACCTGCGGAAAATTGAGCGAGCGCGCGGCGGCCACGATTGAATATTTCAAGCCGCCCGTCAAATTTACGAGCTTCCCTTTTAGAGGCCGGTCTGAAACATTACGCGTCAAGTTTCCCGTCGAACGCGCGTATTTCTGCGGCGAGCTGCGTTAATGCGCGGGGAATTTGATGCGAGTCGACAACCGTAAAAGGAACTGGACGTTTGCCTGGGCGGTTCTCGTTTGGCACCGTCGATTTTGCGGTCGCTTTTGGCCGGATCTGTTTCTCCAACAACAATCGCGCATAGGTGGTCGAAGAAATGACGCACGCACAAGAAGCGTTTCGCGCCCGAACGACGCCTCTGTCGCGTCAACAACGCGCGCGCCGTAATCGATTAACTGTAAAATTCACGCAATCACCGATGACGAAAACGCGTGCACTCTGGCGCGAATGTCGAGTCATGTTCATGTTGGCCGTAACGAATTTCGCAAGCTCGCTTTAAAGTGACGTCAGCGATAATGAGATTTGGAAAAAAAGTAGTTTGAAAAAAAAGCCTCACTCGCGTGCACTTAAAAAAAAAATGCATTATAATGCGGAAATGTGATCTGGAAAAATAATCCTTTGGAAATGAAATTGACACGCGCAAAAAGAGCAATCATTTTTATTGATAGCGCTTTTACGGGAACGCGATTACTTTCCGCGAGACATAATTTTGCACTTACGGTTATAAAAAATGACACAAATAAGATCTTGTAATTTTTTTTAATAACACACACACACCGCACAAATAATATTGTTTTAAACGCGTACACGCAGCGTAGTTTTGTAGTTATTTCTTTTTTTTTTTTTTTTGTAAATACGCATCGTGTTGCAATTTCTATTTCAAGGAAGAATTAACCATATTATTCTTCCGCACAATTCGCTTGTGTTTGTTACAACCGCATTGACGCAAGAGTGGAACACCGCACAACAAACACGACATTCGGTCGTTAGTTTTGGTGTGTGTTGCATCGCGATATTCTACAACACGCAGCGAGCCGATTTCACTGCCTGCAGCACGAACGACTGTATGCATGGTTCATCAATATGTTCAGTGCATGTCTTGGAGCGGAACGTTACATTACGTGTGCATACACATAAGAGTCTTATTACGGTCGTCCGCGTACGTCAACAGACAGTCTAATCAATTGATGAAAACCCACCGCGCTTCGGGACGTATAAATTAATACGCAAATGGCAAACACGCTTTTTGCGCGCGTTCTTTTCTCAAGCTTATAATTTTCTCACTCTGTGTGTGTTTCTCCCTTAATTCGAAAACTCATCCAGTGACTCGCGTAAACCCAGGTGGTTTCAACCCAGATTCTATCGAGCGGCAATTGCTTTCACATGATTGTTCAATTACACACACGTCCGATTGCGCCCGAGGGAGCGCACCGCTCGCCAATGTGTAGCGTTTACTTAACGCCGGGTTTTAATGGGAGTCACGGGAATCGACGCTGACGATTAATAATGTAAGACCGCCCGTATAATGTGGACCACGCGCGCGATACGCGAGAGCACATATTCACGGCGCGATTAAATCGCACGAAGCGATTAATCTTGGACGCATACACACGCCGGCGGCATTGACAATTCAGGATCGCGATAGATGCTAGAAACGCCTCACGTCGGCTAATCTAACCGTTCTAACGATCTGTCTTCCTCCCGCAGTACATCCATTACAAGATAGATTTGCCGAGCATGAAGGAGTTCACCCTCTGCATGTGGACGAAATTTTACAATCACAGCAACGACCATCCCCTGTTTTCTTACGCAGGTGAGTGCCTCAACGCCAATCCCGATTTTCCTCTCTCCTTTCACCTTTTATCGGACGTGAAAGCGAGAGCCCGGCGTCGTTTATCGTCCGAAAGTTTCGCAAATTATCGCGTAATGGTGTTACAAATGGCGCTTCGTACACGTTAATTAATTTAAATCGGGTTTTTAGTGCAGCGCTTATGGGAAGTTTTGCTTTTCCAACGTTTGCTGGAATTTTTCCGAGATCTTTTGACATTTACGCGGAAGGCTGTCGTTAAAATTTCATCTCGTGTTAATGAGAGCTCTCGCGAATGTTCTTTTATATACATATATCTCAAAGTGCGAGGAAGAAACGAACAAGTTGACAACGTGACGATGTCGTATGCTCATCCGAGTGATATGCGTACAAAGAAGAGATAAATGGATCTCTTTTTTTTTTTCAACTCGTTACTGCCGTTAAAAAAAACGACGACTGAACTTGCCGCTCTTAAATTGCGGCGTTGAGCTGCGTGTTTGATTAACGAATTTTACGCAGTGAGCTAATTCGCCGTTGACCTAGTTTCGCATAATTGATATATTGTTTACTAAAACAGCGCGGAAACTGCGAATAAGCAAACAATATACTTGCGAATAAACGGCAGATTCAATTGTCAGCATTTTACAAAAATAGACGCGCGATACATCCGCGCGTAGTTTTTTCGTTTTTTTTTGTTTTGTACACAAAAAAAACCAAACTATATAGACACTCGCCAATTATTATTTCAACTCGTTATTTCGAAATATTGCCAAAAGTCATTAAAAATAATGTTTTCCCATTTGTGAGCGATGTACACAAGCAATTTGAAAACTCACACTGGTATTTCCCCCAATGAAAACGTCAAAGTTTTATGAAATTTTATCATACAAATATCAATAACGAGTTTTCGCGTGATTTAGTTAATGTGCTTGTTCGTACGGTTATTGAAACACGTTATGTGTGTGTAATAGGTAATATATTATTCAACACTTCATACACACACATGCGTGTGCAATACACGTAAAAAAATTGAATTTTATCAAAATTCTTTTAGCGAGAATTTACACTCGATCAAAAAACTTTAAATTTACCGCAAAAAGAACTCTTCAAACACTGAAAGCGCGAGATAAAAGTTTTTTTATGCAGTTGCGTAATCTCGATTCTCTCACGCAATGCTCATCCGTTTTTGCGGATCAGCGGTTGGCTTCTCCTAAGTATTGTAGCTAAAAGTCCCCTCCCTCCGTCCTGGCAAGAATCGATTTGCACCCGTTACGTTATTACTCGCATGCAAACAATGAAATTGTTCAACCGTGTTTTCAATATGCAGTTTAGAAAGGTTCCGCGTGGTTTGCGGTTTTTGTGCCGATAGAAAGTTGCACACGCACGCATACATACACACTCGTTGTTCTTGCGTTTTTTTTTTTTCCGTGACGCAGACGAGCGTGACAATAGGCGGATATGCGTGGTGTCATAAATACACCAACAATACGTTCCTTCCTCGCGCGTGTCTAAAAATGGCGCTCGGATCAATATGACATAACGAAGTGTTGTGTTCGGCGTGTCGGCGATCATTAATTATTTCAAATTAACGAAGAATTGTTAATTTCAAACAGTGATCGTTGTTAACTCAACGATTGAAGTCGATCTTATTGACACTTGAAACGCGAATAATTAAAGAATTGATTAATAATGTGAACAAAGCTTGTGTATAATACGTGAGAGACGCGTCTTCGTTCTATTGTTCTGACGCGAATCGCGCGCCAAACTATTAGAATCTCGCGTGCGCGCGACTGTTAGTATAACTTCATTTGTTTACCGTCTAATGAGGATGTTGCATCCGCTGTCCTCTCTCTCTCTCTCTTGTTTGTGCGCGAACTAATTACCAATCCTCGACTTCCAGTCGGCGATCAACCGCGAGGGATACTGTCATGGGTTGCAAACACACCAAGGAGTTCGTACTACATGATGAACGTCAACGGTCACAACTTGTACAGATTGAATTATCCGCTTAGACTTAACAAGTGGTACCACTCCTGTCAGAGCTGGAACGGCCGCACCGGCGAGTGGCAGATCTGGGTCAACGACGAGCGCGTCGGTCGCGGGTTCAACAACAGGGTAAGCACGACTTTACGTTGTCTTTGACCCTTAGGCGCTTCACCTTCTCGCGCATCGTTTCGCAAACAGACGGACGGGAGGACGTCTGTTGCGTTTTGATATTTCGACGGAGAACAAACACACAGCTCCACTTCTCGTGTTGAACTGATATCCAAAAGTTTTGTTGCCCTTTGTTTTTCGCGAGAGTGTTCGTTTGTTTTCAAGAAAATTATCGATTTCTCTTAAATTTGAAATTCAGTAACTCCGGTTTCAATTTTCGACGAATATCACGGAGACACTCCCACCAATTTCCACAATATTTCTTGAGTTAATATTTTTCTAGGGTAAAGAGAATACGAGAGAATACACTTGCTTCTTATTTCAAGAGAGTGTAGCAATTTGCAATAATATCGACATCGAATTACACGAGAATTCGAGAGATAGTTTTTCTCGTTCGAAGAAACCCTATTGCGAACTCGCCCGATATTATCGCCGAGCGCGGTTTCAGTTACAACGAAGTCACGATTCGACGATATAATACGTAAGAAATACGCGTTGCCTCGCTCCCGGGATTGCACTTTTCGTGCGGCGACAAATCTGGGTCGCCGCGAGAAGCGCACGAACGGCGCAACGGTGGCGCATTGTCCTTGATACTCTAACGAGAAAAACTGCGTCGGGTGTCTCTCACTCTCGTGTTCGGGCTTTACGATCGTGACGGTAATCGTCGACTCATGCTTTGTCGTCCTTCCAGGATTAAAATAGTCGCCCTCCTCTGCTCAACAACGCGCCTCTTAATCGTCATTTGACCTGAATTAAAGCTATTGTTTTAACTGTTTTCTACGTGGCCTACATCTTTCGCGTGTAAAACGCAGGAAACAACAAACGTGGAAAAAACCTGGAGTACAGTCTAAACCGTATCGCGCACAGTTCCGGAAACGCTTAAAGATAATTGAAATAATCGTGATCGCACAAGAACGACATTTTTCGCGACTACGAAATTGTCGCATAAATTGTCTTTAGGAGTAATAGCACTTATTTAATGGATTATGCTTGCAATTATCCTGTGCTAATTATGCCGCACCACAAACTCGTGATGCGAATTTCAACGACGATGAAATTGCAGATCTCGTCGCGCACAGAATGAGTGCATTAACGGTGAAATCAATTAACGCTAATGAAGTGCTTTTGCTAATACGCGCCTTAAGTATATTCCCGGATAGAACCGCGCGCGTCTGACCACACACGCGGTTTTACTACTACACGACGTAGAAAAATCTATAGCTATATATAAATCTGTAGCCGCTCTGTATATTACTCGTTGCGAAAGGTTTTGCAGTTATTAAAACAAAACAATTACGCAGATAATAAAACTGATTTAATTTTAAAAGAAGTGTCAAATGTTATTGAAAAATAAATATTCGAATATTTTAATTGTTTTTGCCAAGATATTTATATTTGACATTATTATTCTGTTATAAAATATTGTTGTACGCTGAAATTGCGTAACAAACTTACTCTTTCATAATAAATATTAGATACACAAATTTACATTTCGTAATGTGCGTAAAGCACGCTCGTTTTTCGTTTTGTGTAAAATTATTTAAAAAAAAAAGCATCATTTCGCGTAAAACAATTTTTATTTTCTAGAGAATCATAAATCTCTCTTTTCCGTTGAAAAAATATTATATCAAAAAATAATATGTGAGTATTTTGCGAATTACACGCGGTGTTGTGCATCGGTACGTGCAATAAAACACGCGGTAACGCAAGAATCCTAAGGCAAAAATATTTTCGTCTGATTAAATTAATGCGTGGCAACGATATCGTTTATTTCGCGAGCTACGGTTTTATTAACATTCCGCAAATGTCGTTCTCGCGACTGTAGCGTTTGTACCAAGGAAAGAAGAAACATTCCTCTTAAGACAAGGCAAGAGAAGACTGTCCTGTGCTTTGCACTGGAACATAAGCGCATAGTTGCATAAAAGTTCTATATTACAGTCGTCTCAATTATCGTTTATGCTAAACGCGCCAAGAATTTCTTGAACAAGCGTGCTTCCGGCGCAGTATAAAGTGTCTGTCCGCATACAAGTCACGTTTGCGAATGTATCACGTCTACCGCACCTTACCCACGCGAAAGTCGAGTGCACTGTCACCGCGGTTTTGCCGACTTAATGCCGCTTCCGCACAAAACGAGCCATTTCCATAGAGTCGCAGTATTTGATTGTATAATATGTAAATAGATACGCGTGACGCGTTTCTAAAGATATCGCAACGATATCTGCGTTTATTCGCAAGACTTCTTTTCACTCGTTCGATCCCGCTACTCGTCGATACATACAGACATTGCGACAGATATGTTACAATAACAAAAAAACCAGTGAAAGCTGTGATGTATTTTAGAGAAACGCGGATACTGACGCGCTTAATTAATATACTATTGTTAAATGAAACTATTAAAATTGAATTCAAAATGCTAGATTCGCAATTACGTGGTAGTAAATTTCTAGACTTTCTGAATGCATGAGAGCTGTCATGAGACAGCGCCTTCCTGTATTCAGATTGCGTCGGACAGAAACGAAATGAAAAAGAATGGCGACGAAATAGAATAACGAATAGAATAAACGGGAAATGAAAAGGTATAGAATTCTATATCGCGATGTATATTCCCGTCCGAGAACGCCAAGGTTACTTTCAAATAAAAAAAAAAAAAAAAAGAAGAAGCAAAAGGCAATTTAAATTTCCATATGACTGCGGCTGGGCGCGCAATCCATCTACTGCTATTATATCTCACAAAGAAGACACAATCCGTCTTTTGTTCTGTATTTCAATCAGTAACTTCTCACTAATGTGTTCACGTTGTCGTCGATCAATCGATCAAATTGGACCGCATTTTCTCTAAAAAAAAAAAAAAAAAAAAAAAAAAAAAAAAAAAAAAAAAAAAATTACATTCTACGTTGTCGTGGTTATTTCAGTTAGTCGGGCATGTTATCAAAGGCGGCGGAATTGCTATTTCCGGACAAGAGCAACGGCAACTGGGTGGCGGTTTCCTGGAAGGAGAAGACGCGCCACCAGGTAAAAACATATTTTTGTATTTTTTTTTTATTTTTATTATGTCAGTGTTTACTTAAATAGATAATTAAAAAATTTCTTCAATATTATATTTTACACAGTTTTCGAATTTTCATTTTGTTTAATTTAAAAGAATTCCTACCGTCACAGCTATTGTAGTGTAAAACGTCGGAATGATAACTAACAATTTGTTATCTCCCAGGTTCCGGCGGCTACTTGGGAGAGCTGACGATGGTGCAGCTGTACAACGTCGCGCTGACTGCGGGAAAGGCGCACAAAGATCACAAGCACCACCACGCTCATCATTACGAACACGATACGAGTAACAACACACCACGGACCACAACGCGAGCGCCTGTAACCGGACCGCCCTTGCCGCCGCATCCCTTCCTCACCGGCGGCCAGATCAATACACAAGTATAATCACGTTTTCTCGCTTTGTCACACGCTCGAAAGCACGCGCGTGCCGTATCATCAAGCTAATTGCCTTCACTCCGCTCCTCAATTAACGTCACCGTAAACAACGCGGAGGCGTCCAAAGAACGCGTCTAAAAGAAAAATTAGGACGTTCTTAACATGTCTCTCAGACAGTTTTACGATCTTTCTTCAGACGCCTTTACGACGTCTTTTGAACGCACGCACGCGCTGTTGAAAGAAACGCGCTTCTGTTCAGCTCGCACACGTGTGGGAGTTTCTCTCTTACGTTTCTCGTCACGCTCGAACGAGCATGAATATTTCATGTATGCGAACACGATGTTTTCAGGTGAAGATCAATCCGGGAGCGCCAATTCAGATCGTACAAAACGGCGTGACCATTCGTCATCCGGCGTTGCCGCCGGCTCCGGAATCGCCCCCACAGCCACTTCCGCCTTTGAATCTCGAAGTACTGTCGACGACCTTCCCCGCTCTGCCGTCGCAGTTCATCAGCAATCCGGTACAGCAACAGTTATCCTCAGCTGCTGGACCATCGTCGATCTTTCCGAGCGGGTCCTATCACAATCTCTTCAAAAGGGAGAAAAACGAATCGAGGAAGCGAGACATTCGCGACGAGGCGGTAGCGTCGGATTTGACTAAGAAATCGATCGAAAAGAGAGACACCGCGAAAACTTCGGAAGCTGCTGGCTCCGACAATAAGGTGAGTTTGATTAGATCGAAATTAAGCGTCGCGTTTTGTTTTCAGAGAGAATATCTATCTTTTAGTCTTTACAAGTTTTATATTTTACAAGTTTTTAAATAATACATAAATATGTATAAAGTAATTTATTTTACTTATATAATATAATACTTTTTTGTTTATTTCAATGGATAGTCTCTCTTTTATATAAGTAGATAATTGAATCTTACACGTTCTTGAAAAACTTCGAAGAAACTTTTAGTTAGCGAATATCAAATTGTACGAGTTCCTTCAGTTTCCGACCTACTTAGCGTAAGAAAGTAAAATAAAAAAAATTACAGTGAATCAGAGTGGGAATATAATATAATCTCGACTCTTGCACGAGAATTGAGATTGTTCGTCTCTCGAGGAAATTCCCTCGTTGAATGACTTTCACACTTTCCAGCTAACTTGTCTTTACTTCGAAACGTACGAATCATTTTACCGTTTCGTGAGACAAGTTGATGTTTTACTTTTGGTTTTTCTGCATGGCAGTAAATCCGATTAAACGATTTCTCTGCGAAGACACCTACGTTCTGTCTGAATCAAGAACAAACTCTTGCGCCGTGTGCTGTATCGTTCTTCTCCTCGAAAAGAGAATAAAGCGAACGATATATACCCGCTGTAAATTGCTATTTACTCAACAGACAGCAAACGACGCTTAACGTGTCAACCTCTCCAACTTTCAGGTGTCTTTTGTGCCGAGGTCGGAAACTGCGGATGACAAGAAGCTGGGAAAGCGCGAGACCGAGAAGAAGAAGAAGAGAGGACTGTTGCAATTGGGCGACGGATCGATCCTCGACGACGGGTACTCCATCCCTCAGGGTTTGGACAACGACTATTACGCGGGACTGACGAGTTACGGCCTCGAGCTCACGAAAGAGACGGAGGACGAGGAGGAGGACGTACGCGAACCCGCCGAGGCCGAGGTTAGGCAAGTGATGGACGTGTGCGACGGCTGCGCCGACGAGCCCTTCGAAAAAGCGCTGGTAATGAGCTGGAGATCTGTGCCCAAGAAGCTCTACTCCGGCGCGCTGTTCTTGCCGGCCGTGCAAGCGTGCAAAGCGTTCTAAAACGTAACGCGATGAATCGCGCGAGGACATTCATGAGGGACGTTGCATGAATTCTCAGGGAATTTATCGAGCGTCCGCGATTAAAGATCCGGATCGCGCTGACACGATTGACACGACGTCGATGAAGATTGACGAAAAAAATCGACGATCTCTCTTTTTCTCTCTGGAGAACGGAACATTCCCAAGTATCCCACGCCATGTTTATAGATCGCTGAGTATATTTTATAAGTTGTTATGGGCAACGATGACTGGTCACTTGCACGAATCACGCGATTTTTAATTAAATTTCTTTGTCAGTTATCAGTTTTCTCGTTGAGTAATTATTTCTGGTAGCAAAGTCATCTTCGCGAGTAGGATCGTTTTTGCGTTAAATTTGTTTTATCGCAATTTGTTATATCGCATATGTATGCATGTCGCTCGATTAAAAAACAAAAAGAAATAAACAAAAATTTACAATTATTCATAGACGCGAAAGCCTGCACGTGACACGACATCTTGCCGACTATATTTATTCTCTGCTTCGCTTAACTGTTACAACGATTAAGTTTGAGAATTCTGTAAGTGCTACGATGTACGATAGACGTCGCGATAACCCGTATACGAGGATAGTCTTAAGAGAAATTGAATTAGCAGAGTGACGTAACGTCGATGTAATAGGACAGTATTATCTCGTAAAGTTCGAGGAACTGAACGCGAATAATAACGATCGCTTTTACTGGAATACTCATTTCAGAAGATGCGTTTTAAGATGCGTGCTGATCGATCGACTTCGGCGCGACAAAGGCCAGACTTAATTGGACGACGACGGCAAGATGATCGCCTTGATCGATCAGCAACGTACGGTATAGCCTAAGCTCGAGACTTAGCTCTTAGTATTGTATTCTGTATACGTAAATGTGATGTGTATGCCGAGTAAACTTTTGTAAACCCGTTTCGATGTGTTTCATTTGATTCTCGTCTTTTTTTCCAAAGTCCCTGTACACGATTATACCACTCTTTGTCGAATCAATTTGACGGCAAGCGAGGTGAAAGAATCTAACTCTTCTTCCCGACGAAGAACATGAAAGCGACGGACTTACGAACGAGATCTCGTTAACGTGCACTTACCTTGCTCTTGTGAATGTGCTGATGCTGATATTCGCTGTCGAATTCGGGCTCGCTGAAGTAGCTCTGATCTTCCCAGTGAGGCGGCAAACCGCCGCCACCCCCTGGCACTCCCATTGGCCCCGGCATCCCTGTCACTCCGTCGGCGCTTTCGAAAAGTCTCAGGACACTGCGATCCCGAATGTCTCTTAGGTGTGACCTAAACCACAAAACAATCACGTTTTTTTACATATTTGCATCTTAATAAATGTCGCTTTATCGAACATTTATCGCGTTATTACCATAAAAAGTGAATTAATTAGAAATATTGAGTGGAATATTTAAAATGTTATATATTGCAAAATATCTACTAAGTTTTTACTATATAAATAAGAAGTAAGAATTTAATTTGTTTCATTCTTGATACACAAAAGTAAATGGGCTATTTTGCGATAAAATATTTCTGTTTATTTAAGAGATAAACTATAATGTTTTAAGAGAAATTTTCTAATAAAATTTCAAGATATTACCTTAAATCTTCGAGTTCGTAGAACATATCCTTGTTACTGTCGTGTATGTAGACTTTTACGTGGGGACTATCCAGGTATTCCATAGTGAGTTGTTTCGGAAAGCTTCTAACGAAGAGAGCCTTGACAGTGTCTATACTGGTAATCTCGTTCGGCAGCAAAGCTCTCTTCGTTTCGTTCCTGTATTGCAGGAACACCAGTCCTAGAAAAGCAAACGCAAAATCGCATTGTCAGTAACGCATTTGAGTAAACAACATTAACACACAAGAAAGTAGATATAATACATTTAAGTACTTATTCTAGAAAAGCTATTATCACGAAAATGTGTGTTGTTAATTTTAAGATTGTTTTTTTTTTTTTACAATAATCAATAGTCAGAAAAGTATATAACATAAAGTAAAACCGATGTAATTTTAATTTGCGAAAGAAGAAAGAGACTAAACTCTTAACTACCTACGCAAATTTTCTTAACTTTGCTAATTTTTCTTCGCGTAAGTTTTATCTTTTGCGAATTACCTAATGGTCGCTCCAAAGTCTTGCTGGGCGTTCGTACGACGGGCAAGCTGCTCCGTTGCTTGCCGCCTCGACGAAATCCCGTGCTCGAGGTCTCAACCTCGGACATGATGCCCGGGTCGTCATCGAAAAGCATCGTCGAAGATGGGGGCGGATATCCGCGCGGAAGAGGCGACTGCAAGTACGTGAAATCGGTCAATTTTAAGCACATGTGCATTGAGCGCCTTGAAGTTTTACTTGGTGGCATTCAGTTGAAGTTTTACTTGGTGGCATTCAGGAAAAAGAAAATGATAAACGGATTATTCAATACATTTACAACAGACATTTTTGTGCATCTAATCGTGTATTTTATATATTATTACAAACAGAACCGGCAAACAGAAATATTACGAGTATAGGCGAGTAGTATATGATTCCGGCACACACAAATATACAAAGCAACATTTATATTATCGTTAGGACTTTACAAACTGAAGAGTTTTTTTCTCGTTGTAGTTTTCTAATTATAACCCGATTATATGCGCGCGTTGTTGAGATTTTTATTACCGCCTGTCATATTACGAATATGATCACGACGACAGTTGCCGAGCGAACAATTAGACGCACGGTAAGGGTCGAGGATTAAATGCCACTCAGAGAAAAAACGATCGTGTCAGCATGCCGACATGCACGTTGACGGAAAAGAATTGATTGCGCAGGCAATCTTGCATGGAAAGCATGAAAATTCAAAAATTACCTTTCTCTGGCGAGACTTGGTCCCCATCTGTTGGTCGGACACGCGGCAGGTAACACGGAAACACACACACAAAGTAAAAAACCAGTTAGATGTGTAATATGTTGCAGAGTAAAAATAAATAACAGCAGACAACAGAGAAAACCAAACCGGCGATTGAAACGGAAATAATGGTATCGAAGGGAGGAGGAGAAAAAAGGGAGAAAATACAAAAAAAAAATTGAGCGATTGTTGTGTCGTTGACGATCGAAATGCTCTTCGTTGACAGGTCGGTCGTGTAACTTCGACCCGTAATTGCGGCTGCAAATAACACATAGGCGCTAACTTCCTGCTCGTAATGAAACGTGTTCCACGAACGGTTTTTCGGATTTCAAGGCGCACGCGTTTACGATCATCGAGTTGTTACTTCTAGCGAAACGTCATTACATTCCGTAAATCGGTTATTGTCATGGAAATGCCAATATCCTCTTCTTTATGGCCCGTGCACGAGTAATTTGAGAAGAGCTGAGAGAATGAAAGAGAGAGAGAGAGAGAGAGAGAGAGAAAGTAATTATGCATTTTGCATGACAAAACAGTACAATATAAAAATGTTTGCGTACACAAACATATAGAATTACAGATTATCTCTGTAATTTTGTATTTTTATTTAGCAACATATATCAAGCAGATATATAACTAAATGTATCTTTTGGTAAATAAAATATATCATAATCTTGTCTCGTTA
>QVNV01013991.1:0-24837 GCA_014825455.1 Pseudomyrmex pallidus | reverse complement strand
AACGAGTAACGGTAACGAGTTACTTTTTAACAAAAAGAACGGTAACGGTAACGAGTTACTTTTATAAAGTAACTTTCCCAACCTTGTATCAATATAACATGTATAATACTTATTAATTACAACAAATAGTACGACTTCAAGGTAATAAATATAAGCTTAAATAAATAGAATATAGCCATACGTTAAATGTACATGCAAAATATATATTTTTTTAATGTGTACATTAATACACAAAGATTCGAATTAAATAACAATTCTATTAAAATTCATATAGAATGTTACTTTGCATCACATATATATGAATTAGCTATTTAATTCCTAAATAAAATTGAAAAAGTCTCGATATGAAAAAATGCATGCAAAAAATCCGAGTTCGATTTCTGACCAAGATGTCTTTTCTATAATGAGATTTTTTAAGTTTTATTAAGCAAGTTAAATGAATAGTTCACATATATAATGCAAAGTAACATCCTATATGAATTTTAGAATTATTATTCTAATTCAAAACTCTATGTATATATTAATTCACACGTTAAAACAATTATACAAAACATATTTAGCACATTCAATGTATGGTACAAAGTCTTATTTCTTGATTTAAGTTTATACTCATTTATTTAAACTGTTTCTTCCTAAAATTCTTAATTAATTGTTTATTTTTAAATATTAATAAGTTTCTAATACATATGTATATATAATATTTGAAAAACAATCTTTTTGTCTTTATATATGTTTTGCTACTTATTTAGGCACATATAACAAACGAGATAAGAAGCTTGTTGATTACAAAATTTGAAATTCGAACACAGTTCTAAGATTTCTTGAAAAAGTCTGTTAATGTGGCTTGCTTTTTCTTCATTTTTTGCTTGAATTCTACTTTCTTCGCTTGTCTTTTCTTCTCGTCTTCCTTTTTCTCTTCCTCATCTTCAGAACAGCTTACATAAACACGTTCTTTCTTTGTTACAATATAATCACCCTCTTTGTAAGTTTTGTTGACTAACTTCAATATCTTTTTCTTGCCATTTTCATGTTTCACACTTGGGATAGAAGGACTTTTCGATCTAGCAGGAGTTTCAGGTTCGAGTTCCTCTGGAGGAACTTCTTCCACCATTTCTACATCACTTTGCTCTTCTAAATCACTGGAATCACTTTGAATAATAATCCTCTTTCGTTTTATGGCGGCATTATCAGTTTCTTTGCTTCTATTTCGCTTTTTTCCACGTAAATTCTTTTCTTTACTTTTTTTATTCTTGTCTAACTGTTCTTTACTTTTTTCAGTTTCTTCTTTAGTCTTATCATTTCTCTCTTTTGATGATATGTTTTCTGTAGACTTAGGTGGAGATGTGAGCTTTTTGATGAAGTTATCTAGTCCTTCTTTCTTGCTATTTTTTATTGACAATTTTGTCGTGGATGAATAGGTCTTAGAAATTTTCTCTTTGGAGTTCTCAATCTTAGACAGATTTATATCTTTTTGAGATTTTTTATCTTTTTCTATCGAATTTTCTTTCTTTTCTGTTACTTCTGCATCTTTTATTGATGTATTATTTTTCTCTCTTTCATCTTTATTTTTCTTTATTACATTTTCATCTCTGTCAGTGTCTTTATTAGGTTTCATTGATTCTTTGTCTTTAGTTTGGATAAATGTTTTTGATCCTTCTAAATTTTTTGCTCTTTTCCCTTTAATATTAAATAAAGTGTTAACTCCATTTTTTTTTACTGAATTCTTCTCAGTCTTTGCTGAATTTATAGTATCTGTTGAATTTGAGTTTACACTATTTTCCACTGTAATATTACTCATAGCTGTACCCCAACGTAACAAATACATTTCTTCATCATTTCGCTCTTTGCAAGCATCACATTTAATCGCACTGTAATTTACATCCCCAGAACTAGAGTCAGCAAGCAGTTCCAGATTTTCAATAGATTTGTGAACACTGTACAGATGTTCTGAGATGAGTTTGCTATACTTTTCTTTGGCTTCAAATAGAGCAGATTCCTTGACAACTTCCACACGCATTCCGTTATCCTTTAGAAGACCCATTAATAAATATGTGCATTCAATATCGCCATTTTTGCGGTATTGGTGATAGAATTTCCATAAGATTTGTTTCGCTATATTAACGTGTACTTTTAACTCTTTGCTCAACCATTTGTAAGTAACCTAAGAAAATTAAAATTTAATTTATCGTTAAATTTTAATTTATTATTTGTATGTAACATATGTACATATGTAAATTTTACCAATGTTTTGTTTTAATATTAATAATCTTAATTACCAACTTGTCGTTGTCAAATACATAACCCGCCAACTTCTCTAAATGTTCGTCTAACGATTCCATCGTTACAAATATCAACTAGTTGACAATGACTGCGTTCGATATTCACTGCCACTGCCAGAAATCTATGGCACTGTGATGTGACGTGAAGTATTATTTTGAAAAGAAAATTGAAAGGAAAAGCAGTGACATTATCGACACAACGCAGTTGTAAATAAACAATTGCTACTAGTTAGTTGGTATAACGCTCGTTGGCGCTATTTATTCCTAGGAGAAACCGCCTCTTTTGTCTTTAGGCTGGATCCTCATGCAGATACCGGCTCTTTGACACTGAGCGTTGATTGGTGAAAAGCGAGTGGTGAGGGTTGCCATTTATTCTCCCTTCACGCTTTTCACCAATCAACGCTCGGTGTCAAAGCGCCGGTGTCTGCATGAGGATCCAGCCTTAGATTTAGATTTCCGTGTCTACTCCGCCAATTGTTGACGCGCTGTGTATGTACATACATACATACATACATATGTGGTCTATGCGCACAGCCGCATTATGCGTGAGACGGAATACGCCTCATAAATCATAAGTTGTCTTTGCATTTATGTACACACAAGCTATCAAAATGCCGGTCCAAAAAGATTCGAGTATTGTAAAAATCGCCGTTCAGATGACTGATCAAGTGCCACAGCTAATCGAATTTAATCAAAAACAACCTCTAACTGGAATTATTCAGGTACGATCAATTATAACTTTGAAGGAGTAATTATTCAGTTTGTTTTCCTTCAGATAATGACATTTATGTTCAATCGATTTTTGAAAGTTTTGCAAATGTTTTTTAACTTTCTAGGATTTATGCAATGGTTGGGGTTTGTCTGATGCTGAATCTTACTCCTTACAATTTTCTGAAAATAACAATCAGAATTACATCACAGAGAAAAACAGAAATGAAGTAAAAAATGGTAGTATTCTAAGATTAGAGTTTTCACCATCAAAGACAGCAAGTGATATTTTGGCAAAGCTTAATAATGGAACAATAGAAGAAAAAACAATAGCTTTGGAGAAGCTAAGCACACTTAGCACAGACATGACATTTGCATTGGAATTTATAAACAAAAAAGGCTTAGCATTAATAATTTCACAAGTATGTAATTTTTATGTAGAAATATAATGTGCAATATTGTTAACTCTTATAATTTATTATAATAACTGATCAAATTGCAAGGTGGAAAGTGGCAAGTATAAAGGAAATGCACTTGCTTATTCCCTTGGATCATTTGTTGAACTGATGGATCACGGAATTGTCTCATGGGATATATTAGAGACACCCTTCATTAATAAAGTAGCAAGTTATGTTAACAATCAGTCAGTAGCTCAGGATAATAGTATTGTAGAAGCTTCTCTGAGTATTCTAGAGAATATAGTCTTGAATTCGACAGGAAAATATGGACAAGTGGAGAAAGAAGTCACTTTTCCCAATCTTGTAATGCATTTGCAATGCATGAATCCACAAATTCAACAAAATGCCATAGCTCTGATAAACGCATTATTTCTGAAAGCTGATTTGCATAAGAGACGTGCGGTTTCTGCCACGTTGCAGTCCAAACAAGTCAGAAATGTATTCTTGACAAACATTATACAGTCCACTGGACAAGTTGGGACAGAAATGGCACATCAACTCTATGTGCTGCAGACTCTAATGCTGAGTCTTTTGGAACAAAGAATGATGACAAAAATGGATCCGCAGGATCAAGATGCGCACGATAAGATTAAAGAACTTCGAAAGATTGCCTTTGACACTGAAGGTGCAACCGGTGGGGACATAACCGCTCGCAAACAAGGACTCTTCGCTAAGGATTACAAAAAATTAGGCTTCAAATATGATATTAATCCGGCGCTTGACTTTACCGAGACTCCACCTGGTATGCTTGCGCTCGATTGTATGGTGTATTTTGCGCGCAATCAAACTGAAGCTTACACAAAAGTCGTTCTCGAGAATTCATGCAGGGCGGATGAGCACGAGTGTCCGTTCGGCAGAACAAGTGTAGAACTTGTTAAATTACTTTGCGAAGTAAGACATATTTAGAAGAAGTTAAACCGTTTACGATATTACATATGTGAAATTGACAAATATGTTCTACTTTTTTTTAGGTGTTACGTATAGGTGAAGCACCTAGTGAACAAGGTCAGTCTTATCATCCAATGTTCTTCACGCACGATCATCCTTTTGAAGAGTTCTACTGCGCTTGTATTGTTCTTCTAAACAAGACTTGGAAGGAAATGAGAGCGACTACGGAGGATTTTGTCAAAGTGTTCTCTGTCGTGCGGGAACAGATAACTAGAGCACTTCAGTGTAAGCCCACAGGACTTGACAAGTTTAAAAGTAAATTACAGCAGTTGCCGTATTCAACTATCACCAACTTGTGGCAGCAAGAGCGAACGAATAGAGAAGAATGGGAAAGCCACGCGAGACCGATCGTTGAGCTCAGAGAGCAGATAACGCCTGAGATTTTGGAGTTGATTCAGCAACAGCGATTAGGATTTTTGGTCCAGGGTACAAGATTCATGAAGTATAGTGCCAGAGGACAAGTATATAATATTTTTTCAAGAGAAATACACCTTTGTGTACACTTACATCTGATTTAAAGTCATCAAAAATCTTGACAAAACTCTCAAAATTTTCAGAGAATCAAGGATAAATTCTGGTATGTCCGTTTATCGCCGAACCACAAGGTTTTTCATTACGGTGACTGTGACGAAAAGTCGGTGCCGACAATAGACGAACTTCCTACAAAATTAGCGGTAGTCGAGATACGCGGATTGCTGATTGGTAGAGACTGTCCGCACATGAAAGATTTGCAGAGACGTAAAACCACGCATCAGTTGGCGTTCTCGTTAATCCTCGACTCTGTTGAAGTGTCGAGTCTCGATTTTGTCGCACCGGACGAGCAAGTTTTCGATTATTGGACTGACGGCATCAACGCGTTACTCGGTATAAAGATACTCAATATATTGTATTTATATATAAATTGTTGTTATGCTCGTAAAAGTTTACAACTAGCAGATGGTTCAAGATTGGTTGAAATCAATTCGAGTTTCCAAATTTATTAAATTTACATTAAAAATATATATTTGCACGTATATCTAGTTCATATTGACTTTAAACTATCGGTTAATTGTTTTTATACCGCGCATTAATATATCAGAAATAATTGTTTGCTGTTTGTCGTGCATAGGAAACAGAATGAACAGCAAAGAAACTGAAAATGACTTGGAGATATTATTATCGATGGACATTAAATTACGACTTCTTGATGCCGAAGGTATTGACATTCCGCAAGATCCACCTGCAATTCCCGAGCCACCACCAAATTATGACTTTTGTTATGAACTGAAGTAAGGTGTTATTAATTTATTATCACAGATCTTACGTTGCTAGAAATTGATTTTATTAATTGTCATCGATCTTTATAGATATATCAGTTTTTATATTTTTCCCAATCTGTTGTATATATTTTCACTTTATAATATATATACACAGATCTAGATATATTCTTTCATCTATTTTAATCTCGTGCAAGAATAGCAAAACGAAATGTTTTTTTTTACACATGTACAAGTTTATATAAACATAAATTTTGTTTTTACAAATTGTTTATAACTTTCCATAATCGTGTACATTTATGGAAAGTGCGATCATGTCTAGTTCTTTTACACAATACTTGAATTAATTTCAAAAAAGGATGTTATACTATCATCGCGATTTATTACTATGTATAATAAACTTGATCTTATATATATATATATTTATATTATCAGTACTTTTTTTGATAGTCTATGTGTATTAGATATTATATAATGTAATTTTAAATAAAGTGTCTAAAAGATCATTCACTCTTACAAGATATTTATTAAAATTGTAATTTACAAAACTATATTACATTTTTGTAAGAGTTTTATATCTTGATAGTAAAATGCTCGAGATGAAAACTATAAGAAATAAGAATTTTTTATAAGTGAGAATATTATATATAATATATATTTATATGTATTTTATGCGTGCAAATGTACATGTAGTGCGAAAATAAGAGCACAATATATTATTTATGCGCAAGTATAATAATGATCGCACATAACTCACTTCTCCGCAAAAAGAGTACACGAAACAAATCATTCGGAGGTCCGTACATTATTTATTATTGCATAATGTCCTCTGAAAGGATATGATAATGCTGAGAATCATTTGCTTCACGATCCGGCGGACAGAGGAAGAATTCGATGAAATTAAACATAGGTCCTCGACTGAAGGGATTCAGATATTTGCCCTTCTTGTCCTTCAAGTATGAGTATTTTTTGTAATTGAACATTTCGTTGGTAGTCAAATTCATACAGGCGTGCAGCACCTGTCGTGAGAGAATAGTGAATAGAAAACTTGCGTGTTGAAAGTGATATAAAATAATGTTACACATTTACCGAAAAGAACGTTAAAATCAAGCCAAGTCCGCAAAAGACAAGAGCCTCCAAAACGGCGAGAATGTAAAGCAGTTGAATTCCTTCGATCACTATGCAATGACACGCAAAGTACACGGTGAAGGAGCAATTTATCGTCATACACATAACGAACAGAAAGAACCACATTCTGAAGACAGACAAAATATTTATAAAAAAAGTGTGATGTCACATCGAACAAGTGTGATGTCAAGTCGCAGATGTGACTCTGTACCTGTTTCTCAGGCCGACGCAATTGTAAATGAACGGACAATGGTGATCAAAGTACGTGACGCATCTGTTGCAAATTCTGCAATGTTCCGCACGAAGAGGCGTAAAGCATTTGCAACTATGGCACAATCGCGACAGCAAAACGTTTCGTTTTTTCCACTTATCAAAACATGGAATCTGAAATGACATAGTAATAATACAAGTCGAACAACATAACAGTCGCCCGATTATTTTGTAACGCATATAATAAAACCTGTTTTATCACTCTATAATAACTGTCGTTATTTTGTGTCACGTAACCAGGGTCTCTTCTGTTTGCTACGATCCACGAGATCCACATGAGAATGTTCCAGCAGATGAAACAGTAGTGCCTGCCCAACAGATGGTGCCATGTCAACGGAATGCATTTCAATAGATACATCGGATATCTCCACAGCAGGACAGACATTAAGAACAACAGCAGCGGTCCTTTGCTATTGCCAGCTCCGCCGAACAACAACGCCCTTAAAAATGTATTTTTTTTTTTTTTACATTTTTTAGTGTTCCTTTTATATATTCGTAATATATCTTTGTACTTTACAGAGAATATAATAATACGAACACGAACCACAGCTCACTGATAGACGGTATACACCTCGTTCGACGTTTCTGTTCCGCTTGCAGAACGCGCACAATTTCCCAGTGGCGATGGCTCTTGGCCAACTGTAACGGCGTCTTGCCGTTTTTATCGCGCGGCTCTAATTCGATCTTGCTCTTTTCGCAGAGAATCCGCACACAGCTGATATTACCGGACAGACAGGCCAAATGAAGCGGCGTCGAGCCAAAGTAATCCGGCTTCTCCAGATCCATTCCACTGTGTATCAACAGTCTAATCAGTTCCGCATGGCCTTTATATGCAGCCCAGTGCAACGCGGTGTCGCCATTTATGTCGGTCAGGTGTCCCTGCGCGCCGGATCCCAGCAGGAAAGTGGCCGTTGTGAATTTGCCGAACATGCAAGCAGTCATCAGAGGTGTCAGACCTTTGAAATCTGCCGCATTGACTGCAACTCCTGCCTGAAGGAACAAACACGATGCTATGTAAGATAAGTGCGAAAATTTTTTCTAATCAACTTCAGAACTCTGTTTTTGATTTTGTATATACCGTCAATAATAACTGCACTATCGCACTGTGACCTTTTCGACAAGCCCAGTGTATCGGTCTAGGTCCTTGTGTGCCGAGACAAGGTAAATCAACAGGTCCACTTCGTTCTATTAAATATCTCATCACCTATTAGAAAAATATTGTTCAACGCGCCTTATAAGTTTTAACACACAAATATATGTTAAAATTTATTATATATCTATTTATATATATACATATATATATATATCTCTTAAACTAACTTGCATATTGCCATCCAAGGCAGCCCAATGGGCTGGTGTATAACCCCATTCGTTTCGTGCGCTGAGCACATTCAATCCGACTTTCTCAATCAATTCTTCGATCGCCTCGATTTTACTACAATAACAAATAAATCTCTCTAACAAATTTTCTCTAACTTCTATAATTCTTTTGTTTTCAGATAAACTGTTTCTTTTTATGCTAAACATGAATAATTTTTTAGAAACCAAATACTATCAAATATTATCTAACCCGGCTCTGAGCAACTCGAAGATCTGTTTATTCTCATCAGTGGGACTAGGACCGGTACTGGTTTCGTCGGCGTAGATGGTATCATCGGTACGACTGCCTTGCCGTATATCCTTGCCTGAGCTGTGATTCTGGTGAGCTGATATGGGATTGTTTGGTAGATGCCCGACCATGTCGGGATCGGGACTTAGTTCCCATACTGATCGCGCCGCACCCGGCCCTGCCGCAGGGCTCACGGGATACACCTATGTATGCATAAGAAAACACCGTAAAAATTTTAATTAATCCTCAAACTGCAAACCAGGGTCATTGGTGTTTGATATTTGTTATGTGTGATTTTATTTCCAGTGAATAATTACCAGACGAAAACAATAAAAAAAAAATTTAATGTAAAATGCTTAATGTAAAAATCTTATAAAGACTTAAAGAGTATGTTGTCTTTACCTTGCACAGCGTTGCGAGTTCCGTATTTGCACGCTCGTGTTCGGAAGGTGTTCTGAAGGATGCGCCCTGCGAGGCGATCGTTCCACCCTCCGAAGCGATTAGTCACAAAGAAATATTTGGCATAACCATACTGCCCAAGTTTTACTTGATAAGTACAGTTTTACTTCCGAGAGCTTTGCGTTTTTTTTCTTTGCGGGTTTTTCAAACAAGCACGTCGACAAGGAAGCTCGCTCGTCATGCCACTAACGATGCCGTCCGCATTTCCGTGATTGTCGCATCTCGCGTCGTCATTGCTTGGTGTTTTGCGCATTCAAATCAATAACGTGACGGAAATGTGCGAGAAACGCGCGTGAAATTAGGACATTGCCTATTTGCGTCACATTTGTTTTATTTGTATTGACGAATAAAACCGAGATATCTCGTCTTATAAAAAATGTATGTATAATTAAAATAATCTTTTGACAAAAAAGACAATTTTTAATAATCATTTAATTTCGTGTAACTAATTTAATCTTTTAAATTTTGCCAAAACATCTTGAATACAAAATATCTTATTAATATAAAATATTTTTTATATAAGGGAACTTTTTCTCTACTAGCAATTTTATGTTCTCTCGAGATTTATACAGAATTATAATCAAAGTTATCTTATTTTTCTTTGAACTACAATGTTACATATGTGTATGTATGTATATACATACATACAGTAAGGAGCATTATATCGTGCACGGTTAGGCTAATATTACATTTGTCGCGCGCGCGCGCGTACGAGTAGTTCTCCTCCGGCAGTTTCTTATCTATTGGTTCTGCCATTTTGCTTCAGAACCAATGAAAAATCGAACAACATTGGCCAGACTCTGAACTCTAGGGACTTTATACTACTGTAAAACTGTGAACACTACCCTTCATATATTCTAGTGCAGCCAGTTCAGGGAAAAAGAACAGACCTAACAGCTGATCGTTCTTAACCGCACTGTTTGACATCCTTGTCGACAGCAAAATGGCGACGGTGAATGTGCAATAAGACGTGAGCAATTTTTGATAAATATCGCCAATTACGACGCTCCGCGCACGTGTCATCGATACTGATTAACTTGTGGTAATCGTCTTCTACGTTTCTACCTACATTTGTCATAAACGTCCTTAAGTTGTTTTCCCTGACAACATCAGTAGCCTTGATCGCTTGTGATATTTTGCCAACACAACAGCAGACGCTTTTAATTGCTCTCAGTCAAATTACTTTGTTATCCTTAATGATTTCTTGAGCTCAATGAGTGTTTAAGCATCATTGACTGATAACGCATTTTTTGTTAATTTGTTTTACAGTTTATATGTAATTAATAGGTAATATATTATTTATAATAAATAATAAATGTGTGTCACATTTTATGTATATGTAATCTTGACAGATTTAATTACTGCAAGAAATATTAACATTAGATCCAGAGATCAACAATAATATTGTGTAGATATAATACTTTATTGTTTTAATGGTTTTCTCAGATTGTTCACCAAGATGACTGCAGGTACCAGTTTGGTAGTACCTATAGTATTATGGGGACGGATAGCGCCAACTCATTGTATTTCTTGTGTCTATTTATCTCGGGATCAAAAGACATTGGTCACAGGATGTTATGATGGGCAAATATGTCTGTGGCAAGTGGATTCAGAAACATTAAAGGTATGTAAAGTACTAAATATAGAAAACTATGCAATAAAGATTCAAAAATAACAATTATAAATTTTTCTAAAGGGTGAGTTGTAGACTATTGTTATTACTGATACAAACCATACATTTATTTTTACTGTAGATGACTCCAAGATGTTTGCTTGTTGGACACACAGCTCCAATAATGTGTCTCAGCCGAGCTAGCGTTATAATGGAGCAAAATTTCATTGTCAGCAGCAGCGAGAGTGGTGAGATGTGCACTTGGGATCTGGTTGATGGAAAGTGTCGTGAAGCTGTGAAACTCAACAACATCCACACACAGATGTTACCTTATGTTTCCGCGAGTGGAGAGGATGTTAAATTATTTTGCTCCGGGTAGGAATTACTGTATGTTTACTTTGATTATACAGAAATATTATTTCGGGAATTTTATTTTTTTTTCTACTTCACAGATATTATCCTGAGGTTTTAGTAATGGACCCCTTTAGTCTGGAAGTGCTGTTTACCCTGAGCTCTCGTGTAAATCCAGACTGGATTAGCGCTTTGCACGTTTTGCGGCCGGCCAAACGGAAAGGTCGGTTCTACGTGCATACAAGTTAGTTACACTCCATCACACCTACGCTTTATATCATGAACCGCCACCTTCTATCGATTTCACTGCCAATAGATACTGTAAAATAAATATGTAGAAAAAATTTCTTTGCTCTAAAATTCAAACAAAATCTGATAAAAATTTTTTATATCTATATATTATTCTATGTGACATGAAATTGTTTTGAAATTGTTTTGTTTGCAATAATTTTCACACGTGATAATCAGTGCGCAATAAAAGTTTCGCATGAATGAAAGTGAACAGTATCTTTTGGTATTTCATTTTTCTATATATTTATGCATTCCGGTTTTTAAGTAAAAAACTTGCGGATATTACTAACGATAAAGAATTTTTGTTTACGATTAGAATAAAGTCAAATTGGACAATAATTCTTAACAAATGATCGACGATTGTATTACGATTCGAAAGCAACTAACGATATCTAAAGCGTTTGACGTTTTTCTTTTGTATTTTGAATTTTATAATCTGCTATTTTGTCACTTTTTTGGCAATTAACCTGAAGAAGCTTCATGCTTTGGGTGAAAACGGGGATTTTTTTGACGATTATTTTGTGCATATAACAATCTTTTACGCGAGTACAATAATCTTTCGGTTTTATTTAGTTTACTAGCAATATATATATTATATATATATATACATATATATATACATATATACATACGTATATGTAATACATCTTTTTTTGACTGACTATTTAATAACAGTTACGTTGTTGCAGCATGTTTTTTTTAATGAAAAGTGGAGCCAGTGCGCTGGCAGTCGAGGCACTTTTCTTTCAGTTAATCCTCCTTTTTAACTCTGACTTAACTCTTTTTTTTGCACTTTATTTCATAAACATCAATTCGCTAATACATATTTTACTTCATTTTCCTCTTTTTCTTCTTTCTCTCCATGCATTACTCATCTATCCTGTGTTTACATATATAAATAAATTTTCATATTTATACATATTCTATTTCCAATTCTTCACACACTCTTAATGTACAATACACACACACACACACACAAAATATATATATATTTCTCTCTAATTCGTAAGTATATATATTACAATATATTTTTTACGCACTTTGACTATTAAATTGCATGCTACATGTTATTGCTCAGTTTAATTTTATGTGTTTTTATTACTGTGATTAAAACTCAATGTTTTGAGTGTTAGTTATGTACTTTTTTTTATCAGCACATGAATTTTTATTTAGAAAAATGTTTTTATTACACTTTATATTATGTGATTTTGCAATTTTTTAAAGGAAACTCTGGGAAAGGTTGTAATTGTTTTTTACAACGCTAAATATTGTATCTTAATAGTTTAAAAGAAGTTGTTAAGGTTTATAGCGCTGCATAAGTTTATTGGCAATTAAGCTAACGCTAATTTGTAGTCTGTTGTTCGACCGCATATGTTCAAAACTTATACACGAAAGAAAAAAAAAGGAAGTACTGTATTTCGTATGTATAAAGTCATACTTAATCGTGAACAAAATTTGTTGATGAAAAAAAAAGACGAAGGTTGCAAATATCTTTTTATCGTAAATTGAGACAACTATCGCCGTTTAATCAAAGACTTCAATCCTCAGACTTCATTTAAATCAAACAAATAGAGCATATATACGTAGTTTCTGCGTATCTGAAAACAAAAAATGACTTTGCTGCATTTAACACGTACTTATTGCTTTTTTCTTCAAAGAAACATCTGATATATGCACATAATGTTACACTTTATGCATACGAAAGTAACGTTAATAACGCTTAATAAGGGTCACATTACACTTATTCCTATTAGAAAAAACACTAATCACCTATAACGGTGTCTTATAACTGCTTCAACTCGATTCAACACACAACTTAATTAATGTACTTAATGTATTCGAATTAACGAGATTGCTTAAAAAGACAACTCTTGTGTTTCGTAACAAATGGCAAATTATTGCGAATGACCCTAACGAAATATTCTGTCGCTTATAAGTGCTACAATGCTCTCCTAGATTTACTTAACGCGCAACAGGCGCTTCCATTCGTTTAAAGACGACGTCGTGCTGGCTTTAACGACGACAGGCACGGTCAAAGTATGGACACTCCTGGGACACGAAAATCGAAACAGCGAACCCTTGTACGAACACGAGAGCAAGCAGATTCGCTGCTTGAATGCGCTCGCAATGACCTGCTGTCCTTATAATCAGAGAACGGTGCTCATAGTGTGTTCTAAATATTGGCAGGTAATTCGACATTTATTTACGAATACATATATTCTTAATTTTTTTCGAAATATAATTAATTTAGAAAAAAATTCAAATTGTATGAATTTATACATTGATAAATATTACGACACCCGCATTGACTCTCTTTTCTTTTTTAGGTTTGAAGAGATGTATTAATATTCTACTTAATTTTTTCCACAATATATGTATTAATCGAATTATCTTTTTGTACAGATATTCGATGCCGGTGATTTTTCGGTTCTCTGCTCGATAACAGCACCACGCGGCGAACGTTGGATGGCGGGTGATTTCTTGGCCGCTGATAGAGTCATTTTGTGGAGCGACGAGGGTCACGGATATCTATATAAACTTCCAGCAAAGTATGTATTTGCTCGATAATATAATATACACAATATAATTTCAGTCAAATAACATAACGAATTTCGAGTTTGGAAGTAATTTTTTTAAAAACACTTAAATTTTCTTCTCTCTGGCTGGATAATAATTGCTTAATGAACAGAGAATTTTTTCTCGTACTCTTACTCAATATTTGCGATCGAGTGACACCTTTATATATAACAATTTGATCGCAATATTTCAACATTGAATCTTATGGTTATATTAGCATATCCCTTTATTGCTTTTAGGGTTCTGCCAGAATTTGACAGGTAGTTTCTTTTCGCGTACACATAAGTATTAAAAGTTGTTTTTGTTGTAAATAATATATCTAATAATATTTTAAAAGAAACAAGTGTTTTATATTGATAGTTTAGCAGCATGGTTACGGTTGCTGAAGCGCACTTTATTCATTACACTTCGTAGCGGTTTAACAAACGTTGAAATAGCTATTAAAAAGAATCGGTGTTTCTTTAACACGTAATCATAATTTATGTGACTTAATTAAATGATATTTTTTTCTTTGACAAATAATCGCGCAGACGTTTTAACTATTTTAATCATTTTTAACATTTTTAATACATCTGAAGGACATGTCATCAAAATCAGTTTATCAAGTCTTGCATTGTTTTCTCGTGGACTTTTAACGTACTTATTATAGACGCATTGACTTATAAACGTAAGAATAAGTTTTCGTCTTTCAATTTTAGACCTGAATGCTGTAGAAGCACTTGCTGGCAATGCACACGTTTCGATTTTAGTTTGTAATCTTGTTTTCTAATCATTTATCATGCGCTAACATGTTCGGAATCATGCTGTCGTTTATTTACTAAATAACTCCGCTACATATAACCCGTTTTCATAAAATAAAAAAAAACTGTCAAATATTAACGCATCAATATTAAATTTTGTTTTAGTAGAATATAATTAAAATGTACTTTAAAAGAACAAATATTATAAACAAGAATCTCCTTCGTTATAATACATATAGTTTTTAATGTGAAAATAAAAAAGAAAACTCTTTTGAAAAAAGGATTTTATTTTTACTCTATGAGATTGGAGCATTCAGCGTTTAGTCGACAACATTGTAATCTAAAAAACTTTCGTACATGCACATTAAATTAACAAGTAACACAATAGTTCGTCTTACGGTGATGTCTTTTTCATATTATGTACACATCTACTGCATTCTACGCGGGATCTGGTGTTCTAGCAAGCTGAAGGGCAAGGCTCTCAGCAGGTAACCCGCATTATCACTTGTACATGTTCCTCATACAAGTTTCTCTTCTGATCTTTTGTCATTTTTCTTTGTGATCTCTTTCTCTCTCTTCTTTTTTTCATTCGTTATTTTTCTCGTATGTAACACACTTTTTAACTTTTTTGTATGATTTGTATGAATACAATCACATTCGTATTTTGTTTCATAATAATCATTCTCTTTTGGTGTGTATCAGGATATACTATATTATAGAAACTCAAAGCACACGTTAAATTTGTATTTTGATCACCAATGTATAAATGTATAAATGTTTCAATTCTGAATGAATTGATTTATTGCGTTGACACAAATTGCGCGCATCAATTGATGACGCTCGAACATACAATTGTTCTTTTGTGTATTTCTCACGTGCTATGCGTAATATCACGAATTTTCTCATAGACGCTCACATGTAAGTTCACGTTTTCATGTGCATTTTATAATCATCACACTTCTTAATCGCAATCCAAACAGATAATGTACACATATAAGATGAAATGTAAAAGATACTCGGGAGAAGGTAAATACGAGAAGAAATCACGTGCCGCCATAGTTCATTACTTCTGTTTTTTTGTATTCTTTTTTTTGCTTTAAGTTGCTTTGCACTGGTATTATATTAAATGTGTGATGTACACACACATATATACAATACAATACGCGTGACGCAAAGGTAATTTATTAAAAGAAAAAAGTTTGTCGACACATTTGCAAAACATTCAGTTACATAATCCGATTGTCTAGTTCAAAAACAGAAAAAAAAAGAAAAAAAAAACGTAAATAATTTTTCACAAGCACATTCACCTTTGTGTAACGTTTTTATTATAATTCTATTGCTTTAAAAGACGTTTACTCGCAGCATTCGCTTGCTAGTAAACTTAGAAAATAATCACGCATTTTTTAATTATTCCAATTATTCGCAATAAAGCTTATGTGCGATGTAGAAAAAAATAGTTACTATTTGTGAACACATGTTTTCGAATATCGAGCATATATATTCAAAGATAAATCTTTGAATTCTACGAACATCTGAAGTGGAAAATGATTCACAAATGGTATCTAAGCCTTTCTGAAGACAAAGGGTAATCACTGTTTTTGTAAAATTATACAGTAGCGTCGCGGATAACAAGAACTTCCATACCGCCAGTACCGAGCAAGATCAACCCTATTTATATTGCACACTAACCCAACCCGGAGACAAGGTAAGAAAACATTCCTTTTATTTTCAAAATGTATTTGTGCGCGTATCGATATTTCTTATTATTCTTTAAATTATTTTTCTCTTTAATTAATTTACTTTTAAAAATATCTTAATTCTCTTTTTCTATTTTCTTTAACCGTGCGCGAATTTTTATTTCATACGTTACAGCCTCTTTCCTGCCCTCCGGCTATGCGATTGGTCACTGTGCAACGGCAAAACAAGACTCTAAAGTATTTGTTGCGCGGTGATAGCGAAGGTGTTGTTATCCTCTGGACAGTGCCGGATGTGACGACGCAGCAACTCGCCCAGATATGCCAGAACGACGGGTCCTTGCCACCCGCGTTACCACCGACCGTGAAAACGAGTCTTACCGCTGCCTGGGACGCGATGAAACCACCACCCGTAGGAATACTCGATCAGTTGGACTCGGGCGACGGTCAGGGTATTAAGCTCACCGCTTGCATTTACTTACCGCAACAGAGTCGGCTAGTCGTTGGTCGCGAAGATGGTAGTATCATCATCGTTCCGGCGACGCAAACTGTGATGCTCCAACTGCTGCATGGCAATCATCAGCAATATGATGGTATCATATCTGCTTATCGATAGTACTTAGTAAGATGTGTGTATGCGTGTGCAAGAGAGAGATAAAAAAAAAAAAAAGAAAAAAAAGAAAGGGTCAATATGAATCCTTAGACACAAATGCGTGTAACAAACAAATTAATTTATTTTTAACGTTTTGATTCAGGATTGTATCATCTTCAGAAAAAGTTGACTATTTTCTGTATAGTGTCAAAGTCAAGATTACACTGCAGTATTGTTTAATACAAATTGAAATGATTAAACAAATGATGTAAAAAAAAGGTCATGTCTGATAAACGCGTTTTTCCATCTACTTGATTGTAATGTGAAGATGTAAAAGAAAGAGATAAATTTATATACATAATATTTCTTTGTGATTTTAAATTTCTTATCTATTATTTAGATTGGCCACCGCATCAAGTTCTTCTGGGTCACTCAGGACGAGTAAACTCTCTGCTTTATCCTCACGGTGCGGCATCTCGCTACGATCGCACTCATCTTGTTTCCGGTGCTGTGGATTTCGCTGTTTGTCTCTGGGATTTATACGCTGGCACGTTGATTCATCGGTTTTGCGTTCACGCCGGCGAAATCACACAACTAATGGTTCCGCCTGATAATTGCAGTGTATGAATATTTGCTAATTTGTACTATAAAAACTTGTATTTATGATTATGGTATTTGTAACTTTTTTTAAATCTTTATTATGTACTAGAATTAAGAATATTCATATTAGTAACGAACTATGGGTATTTTTATCCGCAGCCTAGAATACAAAAGTGCGTTTGCAGTGTGGCGTCAGATCACAGTGTCACGTTGCTCTCATTAGCTGAGAGAAAATGCGTTGTGCTTGCTTCGCGTCATCTTTTCCCGGTGGTAACCATCAAGTGGAGACCGTTGGATGATTTCATGATAGTCGGATGTTCGGACGGTGCTGTGTATGTTTGGCAAATGGAAACCGGTCATTTGGATCGCGTATTGCACGGTTTGTTAGCTTTTGTTTCAATTTACTTCAATTTACTATTCGTCTTTTTCAAATTTTTTAATTTTTAGCAGTCTCAATTCTTAAATCTCGTATGTCCTTCAATTTCACACGTTTTTGTATTACATTTCTTTGAATGTATACAAGATTTGTACTTGCAGAAAATCTTACGTACATGTTACCTTTAGGTATTATTGCGGAAGAGGTGCTCTACGCATGTGATGAAAACACTATAGCTGCGGCATGCGGATCCGCTGCCGGTGGCGAACTAGGACTAGCCAATCCAGCCGTGCATTTTTTTAGGTAAATGAAATCTTGTAACGTGGACGGTAAAAATCTTGCGTGATATTCGGTGAAGTAAATCTTCCGAGATAACGTTCTCCGTTACAGTCCGTCTAATTTTCACTTCTCAGGGGTCTACGCCACCGGAATTTATCGGCAATCCGACACGCCACACAGAGAGGGCTGCATCAGTTACAGCAGCTTCACGGCGGACATGGTCCTGATCATGGTAATCAAATAAAAGCCAAAGGCTCGCCGTTAATGATTCAGGGATTCAGGAGTAACCCGAAGGATCCGGAGAGTCATATCTTATTTTTTGACATAGAAGCGTTAATAGGTATGAGGTATTCTTCTACAAAAATTTAAGTGTAATAATTTATAATAATAATTTATATACTTTGTTCGTCGGTTAAACAGTACAATTGCTTAGTGACGAGTACGGTTCCATGTCGCCTGGCTCCTTGGAAGCGCAAGGACTTATTTCTGCCGCTGAATATCAGAAAGTTGCAGCGCTCACTCAGTCTGCCAGTCCCGATGCGCACAAGAAAATAGTTGGTAAGGATCTTATGTATATATATTCTTAAAAAAAATTTATATTTGAAAACATACATTGTTGTACATGTACAAATAAGAACAGACGTTTTTGCAGTTGTACTGAGTTGTAACTCTTGTAAAAGGTAATATTATGATGTATTAATATGTCCTTTTGTATAGACTTTTTCGGTCGCGTCAAGGATAAGGCAGGCGATGTTGAACGAATATTGAAGGAGAAGGATCGTCACGGTATCGTGTGTTTTATTGTTATTTCGCAAACATTTTCTTCATATAGAAACATTTCTTCATTAAAGTATTCTGTAATTTTATTTATGGAATCTTATCTGTTTTGCGATTCTTGAAGTCGTAATAGGTTGTTTAGCAAGCATTTTATATTTTATTTGCAAGAAAAATATTTGCAAATAAGTAGACTCATTATATTATTACATTATAGCTTATATTATATTATTAACTTTATGTTTTTAGTGTGATATTAATTTTGTTTTTAATTAGCACAAGTAGCTTTTAGGCTTTTTTAATGTCTTAAGTTCTTGCTTTTATTAACTCTTTTTCGGAAATGTGAAATTGTTTTTTTTTATATAAAATCCTTTGAATCTCATTATTTTCAAATAATTCATAAAAAATTTTTATTTTAAAATCTTTAATCTTCTTAAAAATATACATGTATCTTTTTTATGAAATTAAAGATTTTCCATTTCTTTGGTTTTTAATAAATTCTAATAGTTTTTTTCAGTAGATCTTCTTGGATTTCTTCAGTTTAATTCGGTAGATGTTGCATTTCAAATTATTTTCGATTGTCATGCTATTGATTACCTAAACAAAATTTCTTTCTGTAGGTATATTGGCTAAGATGAAGGAAGGTGCGGAGAATGTGCATACTAAATTACAGGCCAAAGCAGAAAGCGTCGGTCTCAAGCCGTCGAATGTCGACGGCAAAGGTTAGACAGTATCTTAACAGTGATAGTTTTTTTGTTTTTAGTTCACTGATTGACAAAACATATCTTGCAAGGATTTGTCTCGTATTTTAGGCTTCCCATTTTTACGTTGTTTTCGATGTTTTGTGTGTGTATTACGCAGCAGAAATTCTTTTTAGACATTAAACAGGCTCATCGTTATCGTTTCATCTAGATTGTATTCTTAACAATTCCATTAGATTCATAAGCACTAGATCGAGGAGAACCACGGAGATGGATTGGGGTTACTAGAATTGTTTGTTACTACTTCAATTTTGTTGATTCTAGACGTTTGAAATTTTTCATGACTATTAAGAAGAATTTGCATGTGACAATGTGTTCCAGTCTCACTTATGTTAAAGGTGCAAACAGTATTGTCTGCTTTTTCAAAGATGGCATATGTTGTACAAGAAAAGATTTTGCTTCATCTGAAATTTGCGTATTGTGTATATACAAATAATAATAATTTAATGAAAATATTAAAAAAGCAGCAATATTATTACGTAATACAAGCGTATAAAATATAAGTTGTTAGATGAGATTTCTTTGAGATAAAGCTTCTGCTAGTTTCATATCTTACAACTATTTTTTATAGTACAGAAAATGTTATATTAATTGAAAATAAACGTACTTTTTTTTTAATTTTTATTTTTACGATATACTAACACACCAGACAAACTTAATATAATAATAGATAAAGCGATGGTAAAAAAATTATATGCAGTAAGTTTTGTGTAATAAATTAGTAAATATTTTTGTAATATTTCTTTGGAGCAAAATAATACCATGATGAAATATTATTATCAATACTTTTGTCAATAAACGCGACATAAATATTACATGACTGTACTTGATATGTCGAATGCTATTAACAATCTTAGGTTGACTGATCTTTTTATCAATGAGTTTATGTTTGTATAATTAATATTTAATATATGTTTTTTTGTGTTAAGTTGATTTTCACTTTTTAGTTACATCACATAGCTATTTCTTCTATGTAGCTTAAATAATATATAAATTTGCGACTTTTGTATCGAATGTAATATTTTATAGGAGAAAATTGGAGTAACAGCGACGCGAAAAACAATTTGAAACGGAATGGTGTGTTTAGCGAACCGAATACAACAATGGAGATAGCACAGCTACTTTTGAGTCTTTTACACGCTTGGGGTATGGACCCAGACTTGGATCGAGTTTGCGAAGGAAAGTTGGGACTATTACGGCCTATGGTCCCCGTTTCTTTTGGAGTATTGTCTAAAGGAGGTAATGAAAACCGAACAACTTATTATCTGTTGATATATACATATTATTATTATTCAAATGATTTTTAATGTCAAACGCATATTTTTTATAACGCAGCATTGGAAGAAATAACCTAATAAAAATTAAATGTTTAGAAATAATCATGTATGTTGTACCAGGTTACATGTCATTGCTGTTGCCAACTTGGCAAACACAACTTGAGCCTATCGGCGAACCTGCGACACAATTGGAGCAACGCTTACCGGTGGAATTGGTCAGGCAAGAGAGGCTCACTAGAGCGTTTACAGCGAGAGCGCACTGGGAACTGTCGACGACTTTGACGAGTAATCATTTACTCGCGGTGGTCGCTTTAGCGAACACATTAATGTCGATGAATAACGCAACGTTTGTACCTGAGCAAGAACGAAATCGCAAATTGCACAGGTGAGTTTGGTCACAAAACAAAAGTAGATTGTATAGTCTAAAAATTATAGTATATAATGTCTGTTAATAATACACAAATATATACTTACAATATACATATATATAGTTAAAATGTATTAACTAAATATATAAACGATTTTTATATGAACAGACCGGGTAATAGAGGTGCAGTAAACTGGAACAAGACAGAAGAGGAAAATGAAGAAATGTATACAGTGCAGCAAGCACAGATTAAACAGGGTTGGTCACTTTTAGCGACATTGCACTGTGTATTGTTACCTGATAAAGTTGCGGCACAGGGTGGTGTAAAAACATTTAAGCGGCCGCAAGTAGAAATGATGGCACGAAGATGGCAACATCAGTGCGTTGAGGTTTGTTATTCGAATTATTGACAATTAAATAGTTACGATTTACTTTGTTATGAAATATGTTGCTTTATATTTAATATTAATGATATTTTACATAGATTCGGGAGGCGGCGCAAGCTTTATTACTCGCCGAATTAGGCAGAATGGGCGCAAAAGGGCGCAAAGCACTTGTCGACAACTGGTCACAATATTTACCGATGTACAGCACTCAGGAACCTATTGCGCCGCAAGCGCAAAATCAAAATTCGCCGGCACCCGGAAGTCCAGTGGCAAGTCGTTTCTTAGAATAAATTATATATTACACATGTAAAGAGGAAGAGCACTAAACTTTTATTTAAAAAAAAATCACAAAATCTAATTTTACTTTCTAATCGTGTTTTCTAAAAAAAAAAAGTTTTTAATAAGAATTAAACAAAAAGAGAAATAAATGTAATAGAAATGCTGCAAATAATAAAAAATAGATTAATTTTTAATGTTCACTTTTGTAGCAGAAAGTATAGCTAGAAAGCCGTCAAGCGTAGCAGAATTGAAGCGAAAGCAAACTACGGCGGTCGTATTATTAGGCGTGATAGGAGCTGAATTTGGTCAGGATGTGGCTACAGGTAATCAAAAAAGGGACAACGAACAAAGACGGAAGAGCTCGATTGTGGAAGGCTTTGGCATAGGAAATAACAATCTTGCTAGACACACTAGCATGGCGCTTACTCATTTGTTGCACGCACCTCATTCTCCTAAGCTACCGATGCACACGGCGCTACGAAGAGCCGCGATCGATCTTATTGGCAGGGGATTTACCGTGTGGGAACCTTACCTCGATGTATCCAAGGTTAAAAGATATTCTCTAAACCGTGTCATTGTGATATTCTGAATTTATTACATTTATTAAGTTTTTTTTCGAACTAATTGCTTAAATTTCAACTTTTTAACGATATAGGTTTTATTAGGCCTTTTGGAAATGTGCTGTGACGCGGACAAGTTAGTACCGAGTCTTACGTACGGCCTTCCTCTTACACCGCAAGCTGACACTTGTCGTACAGCGCGTCACGCCTTGACGTTAATCGCCACCGCTAGACCAGCCGCTTTTATCACTACAATGGCTCGCGAAGTAGCCAGGTTCAACACTCTTCAACAAAATGCTCAGACTTTGAACGTCAATCTTGGCGCGAGTGTTCTAACCAGAGCAAAGCCAGAGATTCTCAGAATTGTTGAACAATTAATCGACAAGATGCAAAGCGAAATGAGCGATCTTCTTGTAGAGGTATCAATTTTCATTCTAAATTAAAATTAATCTTAAAAGATTTAGTCTACACGCAAATATCTAACACGTTTATACACGAATTAACACGTTCACTGATTTATCTATAATTAATTGTGTTCTTAGGTCATGGACATCATCTTACATTGCTTAGATCCAGGTCACTTGAAAATGAAGCCCTTGAACGAAGTATTTCCGGCAGTATGTAGATTCAATCAGGTAAATTAACTAAACTCTTCTGTACTTACTGTTGCATTTATTAGATTTCAATTTTACAAGCTTTTTTTTTTAAATGTCACATTTAGGTCAGTCATTGTCCAGCAACGCGCAGGATAGCGGTTGGTGGTCGCAATGGACAGCTTGCATTGTATGAATTGCGAGGTAATGTCAAATGCCAAACCGTTCCGGCTCACTCGGCACCGGTCACTGCGTTAGCGTTCTCACCGGAAGGAAAGTTCCTCGTTAGTTATTCCTGTTCCGAGAACAAGCTCTGCTTTTGGCAGGTAAAGAAGCAGAAAGATCTTTTACAATTATTAATTTTTCTTCGTCAACGTATGTTACACGCTTGAGAATATATAGACATATGACTTGAATCTAATTTTTCAGCAAACCAGCAGCGGTATGTTCGGTCTGGGTAACTCGCAGACTCGCTGCGTGAAGTCTTACAGCACTGCGCCAATCAACGACGTAGCCCGGTTGAACCCGATGCGCTTAGCCCGTCTAATTTGGATTAACAATCGCACAGTTACTCTAATGCTCGCCGACGGCTCGGAGACACGTTTCAATGTTTGAACGTTAGGCGCAGTTCGATTGACGACAATCTTATTTCACAAAGCCGAAATAAACTTGCTCGTCATTCAGCGCCGGCGCGCATTAAGCCTTATACAATGCCTCTTCGTTAGCAAATTTTTTACAGGAGTGCTGAAGATAGTAACAGTAAGTAGCAATATTCTTTCTATTATTCTGGCAACAAGTTGGCTTGACAGCACTCGAAGTTGAGTAAATAATGTCATTCTTGTATCAATAGATTTATTTTCAAATTTAAAACTGTATTAGTTTGTAGTCGTATCAGAAAAATACTGTATAATCCGAGGCTCGAGCGCTGATTATTTATTGAAGTTTTTCTTCTCTGTTTATATAATATCGATAGCAAAATGTAATTTAGAAAGTCGGCTGTTATATCAAAGCTGTTGGCGTAACTTTGATCAAAGTATCTCGCGCGTCTCAACCAGGAGCACCATTTTCTGATTTCAGCACGCTCATTGGTACTTAATTGAATATATATTACTATATAGTATTGAATGATCACATACTTTACGCTGTGTATGTGATTTTCCCTTACTGTTGTACATAATAAAATCAAACTGCGCCTAATTGTATCTATGTGATTATTTATGTGTATATTATATGTATCTTATTGTTAATGCACATCACCTAGCTGAATTTCAAATTCAATGGAGCAGACTTATATAGAATGAATAAACGGAATAAACCGTTCGTCCGTTCTTGTTTTGCTTGTAATTGTCGACAAATATATATATAATAAAAAAAACTGTGTGAAACATGTTTCTTGAGTTTTATTTAAAAATAAATTACAATTTAATAAAGTATATATATTTATCGAAACAGCTTTCATCCCTGGACTGTCGCGCCCATTCCGCGAATTTTTGAGG
The DNA here is from genome assembly GCA_014825455.1 of Pseudomyrmex pallidus. Taxonomy (NCBI): domain Eukaryota; kingdom Metazoa; phylum Arthropoda; class Insecta; order Hymenoptera; family Formicidae; genus Pseudomyrmex; species Pseudomyrmex pallidus. The sequence goes on along the minus strand of QVNV01013991.1, from coordinate 117 downwards.
GGGAAATAGCTGGAAAGCACTTCTTGACTCTAAAGTCCAAGCCCTAAGGGCTATAACACACAAAATGACATAGAATGCATATGCATAGCATAAGACTATATGGGCCAATGAGCGTCT
>QVNV01013990.1:0-67565 GCA_014825455.1 Pseudomyrmex pallidus | reverse complement strand
GGGACCTTAGATCTGAATGTAAAATAAATGTAAAAGTACGGCAAAAGGGGAAGGAGGTGTTAGGAAAGATTGTAAACCAAGTTCCCCTTTATGGCCTGTTTGAGCTGAAGGTATCAATAAACTAACTAACTACATGGTATCTATTTGCGTAGCGAAATTCATTGACACTAATTTATTTTTTTGTTTCTTCTTCTTCAATAATCGCGTCCCTCGATCTCTCTCGTTTTTTGTTTTTTACGTTGCAGCACGCGACGTGAAACACAAAGCGTTTAATATCGCCTTTCGATATCCGTAAAGCGGATCGAAGTTTTTCGCTGCAACACCATCTCTCGATAATCCAAGTATCCGAACATTAAGCGGGGAGAGAAGGTAATAAAGCCGGGACTTTTGTTTGATACATACGTCTCATAACAGAACTATTTGGAAAGAGAGAAGAGGAAGAGGAGGAGGAAGAGAAGGCACTTCGACACTTTTCGCTTGACGGGCAATATAATTCGTTTCTGGGCGATATCTCCGCGCAATCGTCTCTCCGCCCGGCGTCAACAGGTTATCCGGACGAGAGCCGCCTAGCACACGTTTTTTTTTTTTTTTGCCGTGTGATACGTGCGTGCGGCTCACTGGAGTCTCGTCGAAAAGAAAGAGGCTAGTACACGGCCGCGCGCATCGTACAAGTTTGCCTCCCCGACAGCGCGCGGTGAGTGGCATTTTATTTGAGAACGAAGTGAATTCCCGGGCGCCGACGATGGCAAATAAGCTGTTTCCCGCGCTCGATACAGCTTAGCCCCTCTTCTTCTTCGTTTCGTGCGCCAAATACGGCTGTGTGCACGGTGCCGTCAGATAAACAGCAGAAAAGCCCGGCTTTCTATTGAAGAGCCGCCCAATTGAAACGGCGGTGCCTGCAGGCTCTCGTCGGTCGAGAGACGCAAGTGGGAAGATAACTTTTCGCGATCTACTTCTGGTCTTCCGCTCCCGCGAGGCCAAATGCGTATTAAACGAAAATCCGTAAGCGAATTCTCCCTCTCTCTTTCTCTGGACGCGCAAAGAACGAACGTCAACTCTTATCTCCGCAGAACGCGAAGTGGCGCAATTAAGGCGAGACTGAAAAATCTATTGAGTGTATGATTCGCGCGGCGCGATTTCCACGCTCTCTTTTAACTGTAAAATTTAAAAAATAGAATTCAGAGCAAATCGCTTCTCAAAATGTTAAATAATCCGCATCACAAGCAAAATGAAACGAATTGAATAAAGGCACTTTGAAATAAAGTGATGACAGAATAAATTGTTCTCGATGCGCTAAACTTGAAGCGAACAGAAATAATGTATTTATTAAAAGTGTGTGTGTGCGCGCGCAATTGTGTGTGAGGTTTTTCAACACCTTGATGAAAGACTCGGATTAGATTTGGAATCTAAAGTCGAGAACAAAATTAGAAAAAGATTGAAAAAAAAAAATCAGAGTATCCGTTAATTTGAAGATGTAAATCGAATATTGAATATGGGAAATTAATTGGGTTTTATTACGCCGGAAAACACAATTACGGTCGATTTGATCGTCAGTTAAAATAGAATGTTTGTATTAGCAATGCAAATATATCGCAAACGGACGGTTCAACGATTTTGGTTAAATGAGTTCATCGTAGTGCGATGATTTCTATTCAAATTTCATGTTTTTTTTTTTTTAATTTTTATCAATAACATCAGAATAATCTCAGATGAATAGTTTCTTCCAAATCAAACTGTTCGCGCGCACGCGTGTTTGTGCGCTAATGATGCGATATTTATCTTTCGTTTCAATGATCTAGCTTTCATGTTTATGATACGATCTATTACTATCGCGGATAAACATCCGATGAATGAGGGATTAATTTAGCGACCGAGCATTCATAGGTAGGATATCTGCTCCTACCGATTATCCGCGTATAAAGCTCGGTGATCTATTTTAATAGCCGGTAAAGTAAAGCTTTCGCAAATGCTACACAAATTTCAAGTACATGATGAGATAATGCAACCTAAAACGGTTTTGCGTCACATTTTCACAGAAATTTTACGTATCAACTCCCCCACTCAGACAGCAATAAAGATATCGATCGCATCGAAGAGTCCCCCCGTTTTATAAATTCAACCGCGCGTGGTTTAAACCACGTGGAATCAAGAGCGGGTTTTAAACGGCATATATAATTCTCGCTAGTAACAATAAAACACAAGCGTTATGAATCCTCTGGTTACATAAGCAACATCGCTCCTCTCTCAATATTCCTTATATAGCAATAAAGAGAGGATTTCGTTTACACTATAACTACCCATTGTGTATTGCGCTCCTCGACGTTCTCCGTACGAAGCTCGTATTGTACGTACCGGAACAATAATTTTATGTTGAAACCTTAAAGCGCCCGGGATTCTAGGAGTATCACGAGTGGGCGCCTTACAACGATAAAGAGAATTATGCTTTAAGTTTGGAACGACGTACTTCTCTAACTTTACATCGGCGGCGGCGGTCCCTCGGCGCGTTCCCTGCATTCATTTGACTTATAGCACGGGGAAATAAAAATATCTCTTTTATACGCGGAGAATTTGTCTCGCTTTTTATATTTCCGTATATTGTTAAATAATCATCTCTCTTTCTGTAGAAAAAAAAGAACGTCGAAAAAAAAAAAAAAGAAAAATTGTCTCCAAGAGTTTAAACGTTTTTTTTCTTTCCTTTGCGAATTCTATCGTAATTTCTTCACATTTTTTTTTTTTTTTGTCTTGTCTAATATTATAATTTCGTTCTCGTTATCGCATACGTTGTTTTAATTAAACGTACTTGTTTCGCACATTTGAATTTATTCAACGCAATGCATTGTTCCTTTATCTATTATTCTCGCGTGTTGCAATTCGCGAATGTTGATTGATTTTCGCATTTATCACAACGTAATTGAAACTGATTGAAATAGCGACGCGATCGTTCCCCCCGCCTTTAAAGCATACCGTGTGCGTTATTGGCAATAGATTAATGAGACGTCCTCGACAGTCGATCAATTTCTCCAATAGGATCGGGCAACCACGTCTCCACCAAACTGTCACTTCCCTCTCTCGATCATTTCGAATGTATATTTCTGCGAGAAACGCGGAGGACAAATATATCGGAGGGATGTTTCGGAAATCAAAGAAAGTCGATCCGTTTCCGGCGAGAGTGAAATGAGAATTCGGAAAGAAAATAAGGTGGCGGGAGAAAAGAGGAGAGACCGTGAAAGCGAGAGGGATGGAAAAAGAGGAAGACGGCGATATCAAAATCACTGCGAGAGATTGTGGCGAACCGCGGGAAATAGAGTACGCCAATGAAGAAGAATGGCCACCAAATTCCCGACAGGTTCTTTATTACCTCGTCGTCGTCGTCGTCGTCGTCGTGGGTTTCTGCTTCGGGGGTTAGAGAGTGGAAAGAGAAAAGGTGATTCGCGACCGCAAACGAATTTCTTCCGCCGAACGGCGCAAAATCTCTGCTCGGAATCCCGTTCAGTTGTTGAAACTGCCGCTGGATGAATGAAAGGGCTTGACAGGGATCGCTAAACGCTTTCAAAAGCCTTCATCACTCGATCAAGTCTCGCACACACGACGAAACACACGGTGCGGGCTGAACTGAAAACGTACATGTGCGCGCGCGACAAGAAATTAATTAACTCGCTTTCTCTCTCTCTCTCGACTCTATGATGATATGTTTGCAACCGCGACGATGCAAAAACTGTGATATGCTTATTCTCCTGTAATGTTTTCCTTTAACCGATTTTTTTTACATTACCTCAAGTAAAACATTTTCAAAGGAGCGTATTTTGAAGCGCGTGGTACGCACACACGCGCGCGGATACTATGCTTCTTCAGTTTTTTAAAAATGTTTTTTCCATAACGCCACTTAAAATAGATAAGTAAATATTGATTTTACGTATTGCAATTCGGATTCCGTAAAGTTTGGTATTACGTCTGCATGATATCTGTACATGTTGCACATATGCTGATGTTTACACTAGTGATTTTCCATATAGAACAAAACTAGGTCGACTGCGCGGAAAACAAATATATCGTTTTCTGGTTTAAATGCCTCGCGCGCGCGTGTGTGTGTGTGAAAAAAAACTTGGCAATTCAAGCGCGTTAGAAAAAAAAAGCATGTATTTAAAATAAACAATACAACAGAACTATCCAGCAGATGGATAGGGCGAAAAGAGAAAATTAGATCGAAATTTCGTTTGATTTCTCGCGGAGAAATGCATATACAAGGCACACAACACACACGAGAAATCCCGGGTGTGTGTTACACGTGCGGAGAGAGAGGTAGAAAGTATAGATTACATTCTATATACATACATTATGTAAATAAGATGTAACGCAATTTCTCTTATAGATAGAGATACAGGCTATTGTTATATGTAAATGCAACAGACAGGTTGCGTGTGGCTCTTTGGCTTCCCCTTTATACGCACGCGACGACAGTGCGTATTCTCTATACTTGTCTTTCCTGTGATCGCATTATACCTATCTCGGGTCTCTTCGATCTTCGAGCGAACCTACCCCTATGGCGTGAATCAATAGAAGCCGCGCGAAGAAGTCGTCGCTACTTTGACGCAAAAGCCAACCCTCGAATTTTAAACGCAGAGTATATAGAAGTTGCGTTTAATTCATTCCGGAACATTCGAACCGTTTCTTCGCGTCGCGGTAATAGCGCCGGTTTAAATAGCGTTTCCCCATCGCGCCAACGACGAATCCCACATGCGTGCTTTGTCGCCATTTTTCCACCCTAATTATTCATATATGTCATCTCGCATGTCGTTTTGCATTTGCAACCACGTTGACAGATATTTACTCGTACGTATTTTGTGGCGCGAAACGCCACGGTATTATCGTAAAAACTGCCTTGCGGGGGATGGGGGGAGGGGACAAACGCGATTCATCGATCCACGCGGCGACTCGTCTCGAATAAAGCAAGACGTTCGCGGAAATCGAGAATTTATAAAATCGGAAAGCATATTAAAGTCTCTCTCTCTCTCGTATTTCGCTTAATGACAAGCTCCTCGGTACATCGCCCTCGGTACGTCGCCAGTTTCTTGCAGCGCAATCTTCTCATTTCTCTTCCATTACTCGACTACGCTCGCGCAACGGTTGTTTTAACAAAATAATTACAGAACTGTTTTATAAACATCTGTAAGTCCTCGGCTACAAGCGCAAGAGGAGAAGGCGGAATGAAAAATTAAAATTATTCTTCTTAATTAAAGAATTGATGGCGCGATTATTCATGTGAAAAGAAAACAGTGTGAAACTCTTCCAATTTAATCTTTTAAATTTAATATTTGAAGAGCAACGTGTGTGTGTGTCTGTGCGTGTGTGTGTGTGTTATTTAGTTCTAACGCAGGATTATTTGATTAGTGATTAATTCAAAGGCTTAATCAATTTGTGAAATTGCTCTCCGAAATTCCGCGAATTATCAGCTTGTACCAGCCGAGATCCTATATATATACACAATATATATATCGCGTGTGTAACAAACACGGAAAAAAAAAATCACGACTTGCGCTTAATTAATAAATAAACGTTTCGACTTTAAATGACGCAATGGGTGGGAACACAGATCGCTAAACCTCGTTTGTTTCTCCTCCGCGACATACATACGCGGGCAATACCGTTTATGCAAATAATAATCTTCAACGTCCCAATTCCATCAAATTATTTGCAGGCGCAGTGGGTTATGGGAAATTAAGGCACAAAATTGTTTACATTTCGAAAACATTCGCGATTCGAAATTGACATGTAGTCGATATCGAATCTCGGAACTGCGCCGGGCAGAAAGCGGAGCATTAAGTAATGATTTTGTGTTGTGTGGAAAAACACACAATACACAAACGTGCGTTTTCATTGGTCCATATTTTAGCGACTTATTAAAACGATGACGTCAGCGGCATTTTTCGTTCGAAATCCTCGATTGCGCGTAATTAAAAGTGCCGCAATTAGCCGATACATATGTGATAGCGGCGGCTGGAGATAAATCTCCAGCGGACGTATGCGGCGTTTGCTGCGTACCAACACGTAATAGCTGCTTTTCTAATCTCCCTAATACGTCGAATCGCACAGCGTGTGCCGGCAGTCTGATAATTACAATTTCATTGAAGTATATTGATTACCGCCCTCGGCAAAGTATATCAAAATTCAAACAGTACTTGCAAATTGCAGTTAACAACATCATTTTCGTATTAATAGTGTTGATCGAGCGTTGAAAGGTATATAGTAAACGCATTTGAATCGGAAACGCTACCGTGGATGTACGCGTACACTCCGCGTTTGTTAAGAAAAAAAAAAAGGAAAATGAACAACTCCCGGAACTCGTTACCAACTTCCGAGAAACTTAACCGAGTTGGAGATTCTTAAACAACAAATTATAAGTATATGTACGCAAAAAATGCACCGCAATTATCGCTCTCGTTGTTGAATTCGAAGTGAAAGATGTTATCGCACGTGCAACTTGCTTCCTTAAAATCAGCCACAGCGCAAACACTGCGATATTTTCTTTAAATTCCACTGTAATGCAACAACTCACGGAATCGCGCGATAGCATGTGCGATACGTACCTCCATCGATTTCTCTCTCTCTCTCTCGCGACTATATACTCCCTCCCTGTTTCTACCCTAGTTTATGGGGAAGTAATTCATAAACATTAATCTTCAGAGCAAACTCTGGGGTGGTTATCGATTATTTTCTAAAACTCCCGACGCCTCGAGAACCATGTTCCGGACGTGCGGAGTTACCGCCACGGCGGATCATCAGTAATCATCAATATTCATCGGACAGCGCCGAAATCAACAGCGCGCGAAACAGCGCGGACGCGAGACCTCAAAATTGTACCCAATCGCGCGCGCAAATCAAACACAACTCGACGCGCCCTCCCAAGTAGTAGATCATCGCAATCAAAGCGCGTATCTACGCTTGCGCACAACATCTCGATCTGATATCCAGAAATCAGTTGCTCACGGCGGAGCAATACCAAACGTCCAGTCCGTTGCTATTTATCCGGACGTGGAAGCGTAATGGCGAACGTACAATCTTGTTACTGCGCCGCGGTGATATGAGCCGGAGCCATGGTGATTCAATAATTCAGTACTACACTCGCCGCCGGCGCTATTTCGTATCTCGGGAGTACTGACCTACATATACGGGGCGGTTACAAATGAGAGACGGAACGGTTGTACGGGAGGTGCACGGGACACTTTGTCCGCTCTGGTCTCGCCTCACGTCTCGCGTGGGTTCTCCCAGGTACGCGGGATACGGGATTCCTGGAGGTGTTTATATACCTTCACTCTCCCTCTCTCTCTCTCTCTCTCTATTCCTCCGTTGAAAGCGACCTGGGCCTCGAGCGGGAACAATGAGTCCGTCGACGGTGTGAAACAATGACGCGAAACGCGCTTCGGTTAACCTCAGAACTGGAGATCGCGTCGGACCGCACAGATCTCTCTCTCTCTCCCTCGATCCCTTTGTCCTATAATTGCCAGCCCGGCGGCGATAAGACGTATCAAACGGCGGTGAAGGAACTCGCGCGCATATCGGGACGCATTTGCGAACGAACGTTTCCGTGCACGGTCGTGCACGTGTTTTAATGGTCACCGTCCGAATGATTTGGGGATAATGATTGCCGATGGGGAGGAACGCGCGCGGATGTCTCTCGGCCGTGTGTATCATCGTCGTGAGATAAATGTTGCGGAAGAATCGTCGTGGCGAGCGGAAGTTGCGTCGTTCCGCGCCAGAAGATCGTCGTTCGTTTCGCCCGCGTAGCGAGGATTCCATCTCTCGTGAGTACTCCATTAAGTGTTCCGGTATTTAATGTGAAACTCCCCCCCCCCCCTCGGAGTTTCTTATCCGCCGACCCGACAACTGCAGTTGATTTCGTTCTCCCCGACAAGAGATATTTCTCTCCCAATACTCTCTCGGAACGAGAATATTTCCCGACCGGGCGCAGGACATTGTGATCAATCTTGAGCGATCATATTATCGAAGGAGGAGACGGACCTTTCATATCCCGCTCGCGTCTCTCATATCAATCCACTTCTGCGCGTCTCGAACGGCTGTCTACAAAGTTTCGGACACTCGGTATGTGGAGGACGTTATTTCAGAGTTATTGCCGGTCCGAAAAACGTTAAGGTAACCTCGGAGAGAGAGATTGCAGGGACCTCGTTGTGCAAAACCTTTGAGCGGTTGTAGGTGCTCGAGAAATCCTTCGGCTTTCAGAGGCGCAACACAAAGGATTTGAGGATAATCTCAAAATTCTCCGTAGTACTAAACCGGACGTGTGTGGCGCGTAACAGTCGCACGGATAGTCGGAAAACTCGAGACATCTTTCATTTTTATATATATATATAAAATTTCTATACATAATAATATAATCCGAAACACACAAGGTGAATCGATAAAACGTGAATTTTGTTATCCAGTCGCGTCGTAAATTTGTCTGTCAAATTTACAATCCATCTTAATGTTTTTTATCGGATGTGATAGAGAGAATCTATCAAATATACGTATCGAAGATGTATTATTCATGTGCCGTTTCACGTCAGATAAACGTACTAACACATTGTGAATTTATGAATACGGATTTTAACTTGGCGACGATTATTATACAAAAGCTACGACATTTAAAACGAACATTTAATTCGTTCTGATAATGTCCATCATATTAGCTCGGAAGTTTATTTTAGTATACGAGACGTGTGAAATGGGACACGGCGTGTATATTTAAAAATCGAAGTTATAATTTGCACATTTTATGCGAAACACGACCGGACGGGGATGTTTTTCGCCAATTAACTCTTTTCGTATTACGTTTTGTTTCCCGCCAAACACCAAACCAGATTCGCGATTTATATTTGCTATATCTCTCGTAGTTTTGCGGTTACTCATGTTCCCGCCCTATTTTGAATCAAAATTGTAAATTCAAATATTTGTTCAAACTTTTTTTTTCAACTAATTCTCTCTCTCTCTCTCTCTCTCTCTCTCTCTCTCTCTCGCTTTCTTGTTGTTTTTGTTTCACGTCAATTGAAAACTAACTAAATTTGCCGTTTAACGAACACATCTCGTAAAGTTTCGCAAATATTTACGTTGGCTTTGTTTGAAATATGTGTGTTTCAAAATTAATTCTAAAAATATAACGCATTAATTATATGTACGCGCAAGGCTACGAAAAATATGCACTCAGCACAAATTCCGACCGCGATTTTGCACGACGCGCGCGCGCTCGTGTCTCGGTCGTTTCGCGGATAAGTAACCGAAAGTAATATAGCGCTCTCCCATACGCAAATTTTCACAGCATGTTTTCCACATTAGCGCGCCACGGGGGTCGGCGCGCAGCATGAAAAAAATAGAACGCGTCGGAAGTACGTGCTGTCGACACGCGAATTCATTTCCGGTGTGAGCAGCGCAGCTCTCTCGCGAGTTTTCTCTCTCTCTCTTTCTCAAACTCGCAGTGCGGCAGAACTGCTCTGCCCTACTCAATTCCCGCGGGAACGTCCCTAAAATAATCCCGGGCGCAAAACGTGTCGTTATAAAAATTCCATCGTCCCTCCTCGTGCCGTCGTCGTCGGCACGAAGAGAATTTTTGTGTTCCTCGTGCAAGCCGACGTTTTTCTCTTCCGTTACCTGCAGCAGCGCCCGCGCGATCCGCGCCACTGTCGTCGTTTCCCACCGTCACGCGTTAAGCACGCGGGAACCCCGCCTCCTCCCTCCCGTTTTCCTCGTAAATCCGACTCTTCATAAATTTTTCATCGAAGACCGAGGAGGCACGTAACCCGCCCAAGTCCGGGTACGTAACCCCGGACACGAGGTCGCACGTTCTCTATCGATTACGGCGTGACCCCGCTATTCTCTCTGTGTGTGTCTCCCCGACTGCCGATGCCGCCGCTGTCGCTCGTACGTCGTCCGCGCGCACTCGCTCGCGGTTAATTAATAAGTATGGGACGACGGTAGCAGTGGCCGTCGACGTTAATTGTGGTCTAACGTAATGAGACGCCGACAGGTCTCGGATAAGCCGCTGTCACCGACCGCCGCAACCCGAAGCCTGGGCTGCAAGCTTGTCAGCGAGAGAAAAGTACACGATAAGGCTTCCGCACCGCGGAACCTTTTCTTTCCCTCTCTCCTCTTTTCGCCGAAAGAACTTTCGCGAAGCCAGACAATCGCGGACAATTAGTTCCTGGTAATTGTCCGCGATTCCTTACAAGAGGCGGCTTTTGGACGAGTCGAAATTCCGATGACTTATCCGAGTGTCTTTCACGGCAAGACGTTCCTCTTTCGTTCGCAATCAGGATCGTCTATTCGGGTCTTCGGCGATACTTTGGAATAAAGTGTCGATCGATATATATATATATACATATGTTGTTACACCGAATATCACGATAAAGTGGTGAATTATGAAGATAATCGCGTTTAGCTACGCTTGCGAGCTCATCCGATCGAGCATCACGTGATTATTTAAACGGAACGGGAATTCGTGCATAACCGCTATACAAAACATTGTTGGATCCTTGAATAATCAGATTTAACTCGCGAATCATCGAATCATCAAATATACCTGAAGTACGTAATTGATCTGACAAATATGTATCGTATTTTTCCCCCCCACAAAAGTACAACGCTCGGCAAAGTCCGACGCGAAAAATATTTTCTCTTGTAATAAACGGATTATTAAACATGCGTCTTTATACAAGTTTAGAGAAGAAAACTGTTTGGTGCGAGGCGGCATAAAGATGCCTTGTATAATTTCTACCGCAAGAAAATAAAATAGCTTCTTTATATATTCGACCCGTTATTTAACGGTGCGGGAGCGTTCGCGAGTTAAAAAAAAAAATGAGCCGCCTTAGTTACGAGACTAACGTGTACGCGGCTTTATCGCAAAACGCGGAACTTTAGGTTCGCCTTTCCTCTCGGTCCGACGTGTTCCGCTTTAGCGTTCCGATTAAAATTGACCGGTATGCGGCGCAACGAGCGTGCAGTCGCGCTGCCCCTCGCGCATATTAAATCCTACACACCGCGGCGGTACACGAGATTTACCTTCTCCCGCACAATAGATTCGTTCCGCACGAGTTGTTGCGTCCCGCGCAAAATCGAACGCGGGCGGGCGCGAGGGAACAATATTTCCCGCGGCTAGCTCTCATCCGCGCTTTTTCCTACTACTTCCTCTTTCTCTCTCTCTCTGTCTTCCTCTCCCTTTCTCCTTTTATTCCCGAGTTTCTCGGCGCACCGCAGCTTCCTTTGCGCTCATACCCCCCTTCGTCTCGACCCCTTTTTCGTTCTCTTTAACACCGCGCCGGTGGCAGAGCAACGAGCGCTTTGAACTTTTCCAATTTTCACGCGATGAGATTCAGGAGGCGAATGAGACGCCGGTTGTAATGTATGAGAAACGATCCTTAGTGGCGTTTGCGGTGATGCCGTTACAACGCTTCTGGACGTATTAACGAGGCCTCTCAAAGGAAACGGGAGAGAAAGAGAGAGAGGAAGAGGGAGAGAGAGATACGTGCTATTTGTATGCAATGCAATAAATGTAAGCGCGTTTGAGGAAACGGTCGGCTGAATAAAGGGTTTCAATCGCGAGAGATATTTATTATACTCGATCTGCGCGCGCGCGAGAAACAGGTGCCGCGCGCGTGTTAAATTAAAATTACCTTGTAAAACATGCCGCCACGCAGAAATTGAACTACCAACGTGTGCGACGGACGCGTGTGCGACGGACGCGTGTGCGAAGTCTCGGCGAGAACTGCTGGGATTATCATCGTCGACGCCACGAGCACACACTTGTCAGTGACAAATGATCCGTTCACGCCTGATTTCAGAATGCCGACCGCTGAGGGACACGAGCGCATCGTCCATGTAGCCGCCCAGGAGAAATTATCTCAGTTCGACACGTAGGTAAGTACTACACGTGTTAAAACTGACCCGTTGCAGGCCCGCGCGATACTACACAGAAATTCACAATTGCCAACCGTGGCACTTAGCATATGCCACGGGGGTCAACGACATTCTTGCCGCGTGGATGCGGTAATTTCATTACGACGTTCGTTAAGCACGCGGCACGAAAAAGAAAGATTTCCCGCGGGTACTTAATACCGTAACGAGTTCGCCGTGAAAGCGCGGCGGGCGTGACTGCACTGGTTGACGTTGGCCTAAAAATATTGCACGTCAAAATAGCGGCGATATTTAACACTTTTACATAATCTCTCTCTCTCTCTTTCTTTCTTTTTGAAGATAAATGACGTTTTTTCTCTTTCTCTCTCCTCAATCTTTCTCCATCGAGAAGATGCGCGCGGCGTAAATAAAATTTCTTAATGCAAAGTAATTTTGATACTTGCCGACGACGAGAGAGTTGCGCAAAATGACGTCGCGCGTCGTGGATATCGACTGTAGTAGCGGACTGTACGGCGGCCGTTCATCTATCCTGCGGTAAGCTTCTCACGGTCTCAAATTTACATTTCGGGACACGCATGTACGTTTCTCGCAATTGAAATTCGATTTATCAGCGTTTGCGAATGCACTAGCGGTTAACCTTACCGAAACGAGTCGCCGAAGCTGAAGAGGATGAATAGGGAGATCTACGCCGCGCGGTTCCACGCTCGGCGATTGACTCAATTGCCCCGGCGCTTCTGGTTTATCTATTGACACACATAAATGCGCGAACAATTAGGCGAGCCAATTAATTAACGTGCACGCTGCCGTCGCTGTTCTTCATATATATCTGATCGTTATCAGTTGTACGAAATGACGCTATTTTGGGGTTTGCGCAATTTCGATCGTGCGATTAGCGTTTAAAATCCACGAGAGAGATATATAGAAAACAAAAAAAAGAAAAGAAAAATCGCGGATTAGTCGATGTAATTAAATATGCCTGTGGTTCCATAATAATACGATGATCGTATCCAATTAATGATTTAATATGTATAGTAATTATATAATACTCGCGTGCGCGCGCGCGGGAGGCTAAATGAAATTAATTTGAAACAGCGCTATCGACTCCACGGTCCAGTAATCACGGGGAATCGAGATTAGTCCGTATGACATACGGATTACCGCGCGCAAAGTAACTCTCAATTCATTATTATGTATTTAATATCTCACATTTAGCACGTGCTGACGCACCGCGCGCGCTGCTGTGCAAATTCGTCTCTCGTCGCTCCCCCCCCCCCGATTATTTATACATCTAATTTTCATTGAAATTTCCACTGTAATGATCATTTCGTCGTCACACATTTTATTGTATTCCACTGAATATTTTGCGCCCCGATATCTGCGAACAATAACGCCAGTGGTAACAATACAGACAAAGAGCAGATATCTATATATGTATATTCTTTTACGCAATATATTAAATTCAAAAAAATCTGAGAAACCAAGTTACACTAAACTTGGGCGAACTTACACAACGGGGGACAAAGTCACGCACACACTCGTTATAATACCATTTTGATTGTCCCTCCCCCGTTATCTCCGAGAAAGCCCGCCCGGATGTTTCTCGTCTCCCACCGAGGTCGAATTTTGCATAATCCCGGCTAAACAGCAAATGCGCCGCGCGATTTCCATTACTCCCGGCGCGCGCGTCCAAATTCGGCGTCGCGCAATTAAGGGAGAAGCGCAAAGCACCGCGTCAGAATCTTGAATCGACGTTCCGGCCTCTGCGCGCGATGCCAATTACCTTACGTCTCGATCGTGTGCTCGCTCGCGTGCGCTCACAGAGAGAAACCGGGAGTCGCTTTCTCTATTTACTTCGACGTGTAGGTAGATTCACCTCCGTCGTCTCCTACACGCCGCCCCGCCCGGTCGATTTACGGTGGTGCGAGCGAGAGAGATAGAGAGAGGAGTAGCTCGAAGTAGAGCGCGAGAGCCGTGCAGAATTTCATTTCGCGAAGGCACATTTGCTATCCTCTGGGAGTCATCTCGGAGCCGCCTTCCGCCCCGCCTCTCCTCTCTCAGGCGAATTTAAAGGATGTCCGTCATCTTGACGGATCTCGCGCAGCGGCGGCGTCCCTCGACGCCGAAAAGGTGGATTTAAAGAGGTTTCGGGCCGCGTCGGCGCGGCGGGACGGAAATGTAACCGTATTGTATCGACGCCGACACCGCAGTTTTCGTCCTGTCACTTGTCACGGCCGCTACTACAGAGAGGGAGAGAGATATTTCTCCGCGCTCCCAATAAAGACTCGGTCGTCGTACTTAACTGCACGTAGCTCGACGGATCTGTCCTGCGGTTTCCCCTTTATTCAGCACAGAGAGAACCGAGAAATTAGGTTGCATGAATTATACGAGGAACGATAACCGGGGGTGTATTTTTAACGCTGCCAATGAATGAAGATGTTCCACCTGTCTTTTCTCATCGGTTTCACGCTTATATTTAATTGGACCACTAATAGGAACTCAATTAAATTTGGATTTTGAATCAAACATCCGACCGGCGTGCGGAGAGATTGTATTAATATTGTATATTATATAATACACTTCCTGTTATACATGGTTCATCTCGATGATTCTACATATTAACATTAATGCAGTTTAAATTCATAATATACATGTATAATTAAATTTTTTTTCGATTACAATGGCCGGCCATATTTCTCGGCGATGTAATTCATTTCAAATTTAATCCCCCGTTCCCCGAGCCGCTCGGTTAAATTGTTGCAACCGCCGAAAAAACATTACAACAAAATCGCAGATCGCTTGATATAATCACAGAAAGAGAAAATGTCGTTTTCCTTTTCAACGGAGGAGCTCGCTAATGTGCAATCCGAGAGAAAAACTTTTTTTTACCGCGTTTTCATTAGTCGGAACTATCGATATTACATTCGTAGAGCGGAAAACGAGCATCGTAATGACAATGTGACTCGTTAACGGGCGATTCACAAAAAAAAAAAAAAAAGAAAACGAAGGGGAGCGCAGGTGCGCACAAAAATCGGATCGTTAAACGTAAGTTTCGCGCGCGCACGTCGGACAGTCACGTCGCGCGATATTACCGCGTGAAATTATATGGAAAATCGGTCGATCGCCCTTTTCTTCGATCGTTTGCGCTGACCTTAATATCCGCAGACGCCACCAAGGTGGAAAAGAGGCCATTCTATCGCGGTTCGATATTCGAACAAGCCGGCGCGTTGGCAATGGGAGGCGCGAGCGAACGGCAGGGCCGAGAAGAGGGTGTTTCGATGATGATATTCACGCGGGACCAACACGTGCGCGTCCACGTGCGAGAAAGTGCGCGCCCGCGTGACCGGCAAAATTGCGAACAGCGTAATGCAAATCGCGTGTTGCTTTCGGACAAAAAAAAAACAGTTTCGGACAAAAGTGCAGAAACGTATCTCGTGACGCGCGAAGCGTATTATTGCCCAGATAAGGTCGTGCGATTTTGCTCTTTGTGGTATATACGTTCGAGCGATTCGAGCAGCAGCAGCGTGAGTGCCTGCCGGATACGATCACTGGCGGCGAAAAAAGTGGAACGTGCCCCGAGAAAGGATCGAACGTGTGCGGTTCGATTACTCACCTTGAAGAATACGTAAAAGGAAAACGGGAGGGAAGCTGAAAGGATCAGCGAGATGATTGACACGTGGGCACGATCGAACGTACACTTTAGATCTATTTTCGAAAAGTAATTTACGATTGCCGTGGCGATGATTGGATTTCTCCGAGTTCCGCTCGGTTAGATTGTGATTGAGATGGTGATACAACGATTCGCGTTTTGTTAAGAGCCGCACTTGTCGATTATTCCATCGTTGAATAATAAGAAATACGCGCAGCAGAAATATCGGATTGGCAAATCCTCTTTAGCGTTAATTAATTTCTTATCGCGCATCTTAACTAATTTTTCATCATACATCTCTTTTTATCAGACGTTCGATTATCTGCCAACCCGTTCCTCTCGCGCGCTAAATATGCGACGCCGAGATGAACGCGCTTGTTGGAAAATCCCCGGCAACAACGTGTGCAAGACTTTTGCAGCTGAGCCTTCGTTTGGCATCCGGTCGGTACGCGCCGCGGTGTGTAACACGCGTTATCGCGCGTATCGAGTATTTGCAGCGCGCGAGTTTTAATGTCAGAACGACGATAAAACATCGCTCGACGCGGTTTAAACGCGCCAAATGAGCCATTAATAGAAAATGCCGCCGAACTCGTGTACACTTCGGATTCGGAGAGAAATTAATCCATTTAAATTAAAGCGACCTGCCCGACGTTCCGGCGCTCTCCGGGCGCCTATAAATTACCTAATTAACTGCAGTTTGCGTATGCAGATCACGTATGGAGTTTGCGCGAAAAAGTTGAGTAAATAAAGCACGCGTCCGATGATCCATCGCATTTTGTTCGACTTCAGCAAGATAACGGCACTTCTTGTATTTTATTACTTCCGGCGCTTCACGCGCCAATGTGTAAACTTTTATTTTATAAAATTTATGATTTTCTTCCTTTTTTTTTTTTTTTATCGAATAGTTGTCGCAAAGTTTTACACATCATGTTCACCCCAAGTTGTGAAAAAAAACTGACAAATGCGACTCACGACGGGATGATAATTTATCGACCCCCTCTACGCGAGGTCCGAGTCGATTCTGTGAAACATGATAGGTCCGGCAAAGCGCATTGAAAGTATTATTATGAAGCTATATAATGGGGCACGTCTTTTCGTGCACGCTTCGTATCCGAGCCAATAATAAGTGACGCAAAGTGCCCAATTGATCGCGATCTTTGCCAGTTTCGCGCGAAACGAGAGAGACCACTTTTCTGAGCCAACGAAGCTGAATTAATCGTCGCTCGGCGCCTCACTTGACGTTTCCGTCAGCGCGCGAGCAGCACGACGAGCACCTCTTACGCTTTCCTTTCACGTCCGAAAGAGCAGCGATTTATCGTCTCTTATTTTCACATCTACCAGACAAAGCGAGCCGCACGCACACAGTGTCGAAACTCATGTTTTTGATTCGGCTCCCGAAGAAGAGGTTTTCTAAAGCGCGTCTGCCTCGCTCCGTGTAACTTTTCAATAGCGAGTTCTAAATGCGCCTTTAATCTTAGATTCTTCAACACGTATTCTTTCTCTCTTCTGTCGTCGGTTGTTACAGTATTTTCCTTTTTTAAACAACTACGAACACAATTAAAAATAATGCTCGCATCTTTTTCTCGCGAAAAGTGGGTCGCGAATATTTTTTCTAGAGCGGAAAATATTCGTGTAAAAAAAAAAAAACAAATAACGTAATTTTTTTTCTCCTCTGTCCTTTCCGGTTCGCAGAAGCCAGGAGAATATGTGAACAAGAGAGAGACGCGCGGAGGTTTATCTCAGAACTGTGCATGTTTGCGATTCTTCACCTCCCGTGTGTGCCAGCAGCACAGTCGTCGCATCGCCAAAGCGCATCCAAAAAGACAAGCGTTTGCAAAACTATTGCGGATTCAATCTATGTCGAGCACGTCGTGCGTCTTCGTCTCCCGCGAGACGTGTTGTGGCGGAAACTCGGCAATGTGCACTCCGATATGTGTCTGGCATCAACGATCTCAATTTGCAGAAGAACTCGAATCGACTGGCAATTTGGAAACGCATTCTTTCCTTCACCTTAAACACAGATGTTTTCGGGAGATGAATTCCCCAACATTCCAGGAGCAAATTTAACGTTATTAGGAACATCTGAAATTTTTGTCATCAAGTGGAAACTGTTTTTCGTTTTGCTCGCCTAAATGCATAGATTAATTAAAATGTTTTTACATATATTTTTTTAACTTTACATGGAAATTGTACACATGTTTTTTTTTCTTGTAAAACTCCTTGTACTTCTTCACACGGTGAAAAGCATCTCCAGGGAGGGGGGGGGGATAAGACGAGAGGAAGAATTTGAAAGAAGTTTAGTTCGTTCTTTTGAAGTGTCCTTGCAAAGCTTGGCAAGCATCGTGCGATCGAAAACCCCCTCCCCCTCCCCCTTCCCTCCGTCCAACATTGTTGAACCAGGATCGCCCGGCTCGTCCGTCCGTTAATCGGCGGATGTACCGACAAGACGTGTCGTCAGCGTGTCGGCACGTATGCCTGTGTGTACGCTTCGTCGGCAGCGACTGTGGGTTCTTGGAGGGTGAACCAGCGCGAAGGGTCGGGATGGCCTATTGTGCTCGCCCGACGCCGATCTCCATGGGTCGGAAAGCACACGAGCGTGTAGGAACACACTCACTCAGAAGCGGGAGCGTGGAATGGCCGGAACGAGAGAAGGGGCAGGCGATTCCGAGGGACACGAAAAGAGTATTAAAGAACGAAGCTCGAGAGGACGGCGCCGGAGAGAAACGCGGTATATACCGCACACGACGAGGGGGGTGACGCGAAATTCCGGCGAATGCGCCGCAGCTGGGGTCGCATAGGTGCCCGTCGTACACTCCCTCGACACTATCAAGTGCATAACCTCGCGCGGGGGACATCTACGTCGACGTCGACGCAATGTAAACTCCATTTCGCCTCGGTTTTTATTATTTCACACAACGAGCGTGTGTCCCCCTCCGCGTGTGGAATCATCGCAGAAAGGGAGCGGATACGCACAAAACGAGCGTAGTGTAGATGTAAAGATCCGAGGGAGAGCCACGCTGTCTGGAAGTTAACTCTCCACTCCAATTACTGAAAATTCACCGCGGGATTAATAGATACCGTCGAAAGGAAAGGAAACCGTACGGTTCTTCGATCTCCTCCTGTACTCGGGATCGGACCGCGTAATGAATTCAGTGGCGCGTTGTGTCATTAGACGCGGCGGCCTTGATCGTTAAATATGCGATGGGTCCGACAATACCCAACGCCGTCGTATTCATTTCGGAGCGTGTTGCAGCGTATCTTCCGTAGCGTGTCTTCTAGAAGAAATGAATCTCGAGTATAAATGACGTACTGAACGTAAATAAATGTGAAAAAAAAAAAACGAAGCGAATTTCTATTCATTTTCGCATTCTTCGAACTGCAGATCCCTTGAAGAGATTAGCACAACGAATGTTGAAGAACGTTAACGTCGAGTGAAAAAGTATATTTCGCTTCTATCAAGCAGCGAAAAAAAAAAAAAAAAAAAAAAACCACGCATACATTAAAGAAGCCGACATTGCACATTTCTCGTATAAAAACGCTCTTTTCCGACAAATTTCCGAGAACCTTCTATATTTTTTTTCACCAAGTTTGGCGAAAGTACTTCCAAATGAATAAAATAAATGGATTTTTTCGTCGGAGATTTACAATATATCCAAAAAAACAATGTGAAAATTCGCGAACTGTTAGCTACATGGGAAACACAACTTCGCCAATATTATATCAACCAGCCAATAATCTCGAACGCAATCGTGAGCGCGCGCGATGAGATATTTGTCAACGCGCGCGCCATTTATTTATCAACTTCGAATTGATCTCCATATTTCGGTGCATAATTCCGCGCGGCAGTGTGGTTACGTTATTAATGTAACTTTATCATTCATCCGCGTTCCGCGAGAATTACCGTACTCGTGCCGGAAATACGGGAAATCGCATTTCACGTGTGTCTCACGTACGCGCGCCCGCTATAGCTCCGTCGTCTACCCCCGAGGATGCGCTCGCATTACGACTGATAAAATCTGTCCCGGAATATATATGCATTCGCACGATCTATATGTTCTTCCGCGCGGTTAACGCCGCGGGGGAGAGAGGGCTCGTATGTACGCGAGACTTCAGAATTTTGGCGGATAAGAAGACGCGGGTAGCGATTGTTACAGGTAAGGTGGTGTCTTCCGCGACATACATTTCTATTTCGGAGACCTTGAAATTACGAGGACCGGCGCGCGAAATACAACGCGTTGTACGTTCCCATTTGCACCCCCTCCCCCATATTCGTATAAGTACCGCAACTATGGTGGCGCGCACTCGGAGATAAATAATCCGTGTTCTTCGGAGCAACCGTGTACAGATAGTGCTTTTTCGCGTAGTTCATACGCATGTATATAGCATGCGCGGTATGTGTGCGCTTCGCTTGCTTCACTGTTTGCGATATCAAATAATATTTAAATGTTTGCGGAGCAATTGTGAACGGTAAATAAAGGGCATCGTATTAATTGTTACCGTATAATGTCATTATATTAGCTGCAAAGTGCAATAATTGGCCGGTACAATATTTAGTCGCTATTAATAGAACATTTAGCGCTCGCGTGTGTGCGCGAGTCTCCCGTCGTTTTGTTGGAATTGAGAGCGCGCCAATGAATATCGAATATTGTATTTCGGTCGCGCTCTCCGCGCGCGCGGTTGTATCTAATAACTGTTTATTTAATACACATCCGCGTTAGAGAAACATGCCGCGTCAAAGAAAAAAAAACCATCGATTATATTTTTCGCCTTCGAAAGAGATGCGATAACGCGCGATGGAAAATCTCGTCGGGGTGCGTGTGTGTGTGCGCGCGTGGTCACGTGTGTACACATAAACGCATACACAGAGACGTTTCACTTGCTTTACAACAAGCTCATGCGTCACCCGCAAAGCAGGTGCAACGCATGCACGTCAATCAGATTTTCCTACGATCTATGGGCACACGTGGCGAACCACGTTTAGTTTGCCATTAGCATGATTAAGATCCGCTAACACATTTGTCGATTCATCCGACTTGTAAAGCGATAGCTGCAATAGTAGGTACTTCGCTATCGCGGCGCACGCTCGTTTGTGCGTGATGAATGCGGTATCCCTTCTCTCTCTCTCTAATATTTTACACTTTCACATTTCGGAATATACATATGTATTCGCGCGCGGGGATTTTACAATTTTCGGAATTGGCCGCGCGTCAAAGCGTCATTTATGCATGTCCGCAAACTAGAGAACGAAACCGGGGTGGGAGCTAGCTTTCCATATCCGTCGTCGCGCAGACGAATATGCGCGGCAATTTTCTCAAGTGGACGTTATTACGGGCAGAAAGAACAAGGGACGTACGCGAAGTAGGTTGAGGGTGATTACCAAAGATTGCGGCGTGTACGCCCGGTATCGTGAACATATACTGGGTCACGAGTCTCGATCTGTCGTGAGATTATGTCGCTACACTATAAGATCCGCCCGGTTGTTGTATACGGTTCCTCGCTCTATATAGTACGTTCTCTCTCTCTCTCTCTCTCGCATACTCGCCATATTCGGGCGCGATGCGAGCTAACGATGTTTGATCAAAGGTGAATCGCGACGTGCTTAATCGAAGACAACACAATTGACCGTGTGCCTGTCGAATCACGTTAAATAGCGCTTTATTATGCTCGATCATGCTTACGATCGGCGATCCGTCTTAAGCGAATTTCGGTTTACGCTCATCCTCCGTCCGTTCGTCGTTTGAACGACGGGCGATGATGCTATATATAAATTAAGAAATTAAATTTTTTTTTTTACGTTTAATCGAATAACAATTTAATACGCAGAAAAAAAGTTGTGCAAAATAACGTTTTTGATCGAATTTAACGAAATGTCAACTAACTGAATTATTTTTTTAATATACATTCAGTATGTTCTAAAATTATATCCTTGTAGTAATATTGGTTCGCGCGGTGCGTGTGTGTGTGTGTACGTGCGTGTGTGCGTGCGTTAACGAAGATAGAACAAGAGCCACGCCGGATTTTTCAGCAGAATTATTATGATTAATTGCGACACATATATACAGCGAGCTAGACGTGTGGCTGTGCCAGAGTTGTCAATCAAAATTAAAAACATTACAGTATGTTCTCTCGTCGTATTTTTCAGATGATATTTTCCAATTAAAATATGTAATATAATATCACGCAATTGTTACATTCCATACAAAAAAAAAAAAAAAAACTAATCCACGCTTGGGAATGACTAAATGTTTTGGTGATTATAAATATACACGTATACGGTGACACCGTATAAATATCGCACTTTTTGTGTGACTATTAATTTTTCGTTCCAGCTTAATAAAAATAAAATTAATAAAAAAAAAAAACATTAATTGTTTTTGTGCGTTCAAAAGTATGACGATTGATTAATTATCTTAAAATTCGCATTTTGAATGAACTCTTTATTATGAAAAAACGCGACATACTTTTGGTATTTATTATACGTATTTTATAATGCACAAATAGTGTTTGAAAATAAAATGTACATGTATTAAAAAAATACGACAACATTATGCCGATGTGCATAAAATTTCATCCCCAATTTTGTCATCCCGTAAATTATAAATTTCATAAAATGGAGACTTAATAACGCGGCGTGAAACACACGAGAGACACGTTTTCCGATATACCTATTCATTTTTAAATATGCGCCACAGGTATAAATAGGCGATTGATTTTGTGTCATTTATAAAGATTTTGATATCGCACGCGTCGGAAGGACTGATAACTGTTCCCTAAGTAACGACGACGGGTTCGGTTCGGAGAAAATTCAGATGCGCGTGTTCGGAAAGCAAACAGCTTCCTCCCGAAAAAAAAAATGGAGCGAGAAAAATGAGAAGGAACGAGTTTAAAGAAAGAAAGATAAAATTGAAGACCGCGCCGTGATCGGGATTAATAATGGAGATCGATGGAACATTTATTTCCTCGAGAAAGACTTTCGCGTGCGATATTCTGACACATCTCCTATGTGTTTCAAAAAGTTTTTGTCATTTCTCTATCGCGCGCGCGCGCCTATTTCCACGCTCACTGTTAACATTGTTAATTTAACGAATATTTCGCGTATAAAATATGCAAGCGGCAAGTGCATCGATGCACGCTACGATAGCAAGCGCGTATTTTATTTTATATATCCGAAATTCATGAATATCTCAGAAAGCACACATACCAAAAACTCCGTGATCCGAAGTAGAAATTAGCACGCCATTACGGGAACGAATAT
The DNA here is from genome assembly GCA_014825455.1 of Pseudomyrmex pallidus. Taxonomy (NCBI): domain Eukaryota; kingdom Metazoa; phylum Arthropoda; class Insecta; order Hymenoptera; family Formicidae; genus Pseudomyrmex; species Pseudomyrmex pallidus. The sequence goes on along the minus strand of QVNV01013990.1, from coordinate 44,766 downwards.
TTTTCGCAGATATCATTTTTAATTAAATTATAGAGATACTATATTTTTACGTTTCACAATTTTGTTTTCTTCTCTTGCCGTACACTCTCGATATTGATTGTCGCGCGTCGCACGCAAATACATTTGTATCCCTAATTCGCCATTAAAATTGCCATTTAACACACACGCAAGAATGTGCGTAACGCGATGTTTTTCGTCGAGTTAACCAGCTCGAGAATCCACAGATCCATCTCAATTAGTTGGCTTTATTACAGGCCAACAAGCTTTGCCTCGCATTACCAGCTATGCCCAGCGACCGGAAATGACGGTAAGGCTAAGTTAGTTTCCGCGGGCGTCCGCGGGTGGAGGAGTGAGGGGAGTGCGTTTGACTACACACACACACACGCACGCAACGCACACAACCGGCAAGATAACCGACGAAATTTCGGGTGCCGTTAAATAGATTGGGCCACGCGCGCAGCAGCGCGCTCGCGCTTACTCGCCACCGACAATAATGATTTCATCGGCAGTCTGTGTGTAGGTGGCTAAATATCCGCCGCCCGGAAGGCGCGGCGGCGGCGCCGGCTTAGTGTAAGCCGACTAGCGATACCCAGCTCATTAATTATAATCAGAAAAAGATACATCGTGTAATTTCCGGACTTTCAACGCTCGCTTCTTGTTTCGCTTCACGTTAGACCGAGCTGCCAGTTACGTCACTTCGCATTCGCGATGAATGAGCGTACGTTTTTGATGAGCGAAATTGGCGCTAAATCTCACGACGGGATTTCCGAATGATACGATCATTTTACAGACTCCGATACGCCTGTAAAATCATTTTGTTTCGGAGAATATCGTAGCTGAAACAAAACAAAAAAAAAATACTTTATTGTACACGCGCGCTTCTCAACACAAATTGTGTTACGTAATATTTTTTCGCTGCCACGTATAAATTTATGGCTTCGCGAGCATTAATTCTCCAACGCTGGGAGCCCTCTGTTTAAGACACGTATTGTGCGTAGCGAACATTAAATACTGCGATAGCAATGTTACGTATCTAGATTAATTTCCGAGTTTTTTGTGTTTCGAGAGCATCGTGTGTGTGCGTGTGTGTGCGAACCGTGGTGCGTTAATGTGTAAGCTCCATTCGGGGCGACCGCTTTTTCGCAGACGTTGGCTTTCATTCGTTCGCTCGCACTTGAAGCGTGTGTCGGCCAACGCCGAAATTTTGAACCGCGCTCAACGAACAGCGCGCGCGCGTTACATCGCACGTGTGAAATGTGTCGGCAGTAATTGCCGTGGCAATTACGTCGCGTCACTCCGCCGCCGCCGTTGCCGCCGACCACTGTCTATGTAATGCGACTCTAAATGCGGCCTTCCAGAGCATGGGGCGCGTATCTACGTGCGATATTCTGCGCCGAGTGCGCGTACGAAGTCTCTGTACGTGGAGAATTCCGCGCCAAGACCGCGGAATGAGTCCAAATTGTCGTGATAATCGAGCAATTAAACTTTTGCTCCCTTTTTTGTCCGGCTCTTTGCTACTCGAATATTTCACGTATTTTATGTTTCCCCTCCAGAGTTTCTGGAGTGAGCTGAATTTAACGGAGATATCACGCGGCGGTTGGCTACATGTATATATATGTACGACGGAAAAAGAAGTCATTAAATATAATCTCAAATATTTGCAACCTCAGAGAAATGTGTTGCTTTTCACAATATTTTATTTATTCAAGAAAAATTGCAATTCGCAATATGCGCCAAGAGTTTTTCTTTCCTCCCGTTCATTTGTACGTGTGCATGTGAGTATAATGGAAATGGACCGTCGGAAAATCAGTACATGTATAGACATTTTGAAATTCTCTCCGGTGGTGCATCGATACGCGGAGGAGTGCGCGCAGAATTCTTCTTCGGTTTCTTCTTGAGCAAACAAGGCAAGTAAACTTGGAAACGAACAAACATGCAGGAAATGCATCTGTATTTGAAGTTTCGCTAATTGCGAGTGGCCCCCCTCCCCCGCGCTGTTGCTGAAACTGGCGCGCGGGAAAAGCAATCCACGCCCGGCAGCGCGACAAACGTAACCCCCGTGTATTACGACAGTAAATACATGGACGCAACATGAGGAAAGTCCCGCGAAGTTCAGAAGCCCGGAGTAGCAGTAGCAGCGAGAGGAGCACCAAAGCTAATGAATTTTTAGCGACGGGGCGACTCTTGATGAAGCCAATACTCGCAGTTCACCCCCTCGGGCGTGTGTGTGTGCATCGCGACACGGAATGTGCTAAAACCAACTAATCGCACGGAAACTACCACGTTGTGCTAATGGTAGCGCGATAATCCCTCCGTTTTACACACACACACACGTACACACCATCAAGTTTCTGATTTCACATCGCGTTTGATTTTTTTTTTTTTTTTTTTTTTTTTTTTTTTTTTTTTTTTTTTTTTTTTTTTTTTGTAACCATAACGCCGCACACCTTCCCCTCGAATAAATACCATTTTTTATGCGGACTGCAAAATTCACGCGACCAGAACCCGATATTTCGGATGGAAATATCGGACTCGGCATCGATGTAATTCCGTCGTTCTGCCGGGCTATTGATTTATATCACTTGCCAGCGGCGAGCTCTATTTCAAAATAGGGACGGGAGAGAGAGGGTACGCAACGTTGTATGTACAGCGTGAAACAGCGCACTTTAGAACCGCGAAAGAACGATGCGGGAATTACGGCAGCGTCCGCTAATTAATCACGCTTGGCAGTAATTCCGCGCGGCTCGCATCGCGCGTTTCATTTTCAGGGGGATGGAAGGGGGCGGCGTTTGTTTATAGCGCCGGCTAACCGTAACATTAAAATGCCCGCTGCTCGAACGTGTCCGAATGATGGTGCATCATCGAGATACCGGCTAATGTTCGCGAATGCGAACTCGGTTACTCCGTACACAAAAGTTTTTATTCCGATCCAGATAAACGCCGTAGACTCGCGCGACGAAGCGCGCGACGCGAGCGATCGATTCCCGTTTTTTTTTTTTTTTTTCGTATCAACCGGATTAATCTCTTCTGTGCGCTTGAACAAACAGATTCTTTTCCCCGCGTAAGCTTGAGTATATATTCACCGTCTAATATTCGAATCGTTCATTTACACGCCACTTCTGTTGTTTTCCACGGACAGCTGTTTATTCTGTATCTCGTCTCGTTTATGCAATCCTTTTTTTTCCCCCTCTCCCTCCCCTCGTTTATTAAGGTTTCATTGTGTACACACGTGCGTTTGTGTGTGTGTGTGTGTGCTGGCTGGCGCACATCCGCAGAGTATGCAGCGAGCACTTTCATAAAACGAACCGGCAATTGCTAATCTTGAAAATTGTACAGAAGAATGAACCTCTAGTTTAGATAACCACCGCGGTCGGCACATTCGTAATAAACGGACCTAATAAGGTCGTCATCAGAAAGGCAGGGAATAAAGAGAGAGAGAGGAGTAGTAAACCGTCTGCTCTGAAAATATCGCGATTTTTTATACCTGCGCAAGAAGGAATATATATATATATTTTCCTACGTATAAATTACCGCTTGCCATCTAATCTTGCGACTCTCGCGAAGAGTGTAACGCGGTGTATAAAAATGTTAGAGAACTACGCTGTAAAACGTGTTTACGCTCGCGCCTTTCAACGTTCGCTTTCGCAGCGCTTTATGACGTATTAAAAACGTATGAAAATTTCGCGACGAAAAGACAGAGAAAAACTCTATAAATTCAACCGTTGATCAATTCAAACAATTATTGTTACACCGGGGGGAGGGGGGGGGAATTAAATAAAACCCGAATCGTGTTGCGCGCGCGCGTACACGAGTAATAGAATTCGTGAGTTATTACGCTTTGAATGCTAATCGCAATAATTTGTTGCTATGCGAGAGAGAGAGAGAGAGACATTCTGTTCTGTTTCAACCGTGAAATTTTAGTTTGTACCCGCGATAACACGTGCCATTAGCTATCGTATTGTAATATCGTAACTCTCATCATAATTCGCTTCGTTATAACGCGTATCGTTGAAAACTCTCTCGGCCATTTCGCGGATAATATTCGCGTTGATCGACTTGTGTTTGCGGAACCAATCGCGAAAACTCTCGTTGATCAACCACCAACCCTGTTACCGCGCGCGCGCGATCTGAGATCGGAGGACCGATCAAAAACGGAAATCCTATATCGCGATATATAAAATCCGTCATTAAAATCCGTGGACATCGGAAATATAATCTGATATTAATTGCCAGCGCTGATTACATCGGCAAAAAGTATTTTCAAATTTCATCATTAGTATCGTCTGTCGGCACGCGTCTAACTATTACCGCATAATTGTTCATTACGCGGGAACAGATTCGTTTTCACGCCGCGGTGTTTTAAGGATTAATGGACGCCGCGAACAACAAACCGTACGGCAAGCTCGTGCGCCATAAACGAGTACTCTGTCAACATCTTCGCGAGCCAATATATCTGATTCACTCGCCGCCGCTTGCAGCAAACGTTTCGGTTGTCTGTCTTTAGTATCGCACATGATTCAACGCCATAACTGGAAAATGTGCAGCTCTTATTCGAGCCTCACGGCGTAGGTAGGTATCTACCTACTCGCCTTCCTCCTCCGCCATTTTACCGTCGCGCCGTTCGCGTCTAATGACCCGTGCGGACCTTTCGTCGATGAGGGGATAACGCACACACAGCCCGGTAACACACGTGCGAGGGACAAACTGCAGCCGGCAACGTCATCCGGCGTTCTGCAGTTCGCGCAAAGTTGGAATTTGCGAGGAGATGCGCATACCGCATCCGGCGTACACACGAAGAATTCTTCGCCGAAAGCTGAGAGGGCGGCGTCGTCGCTCCTTTCTCTGTGCAGCGAAAGCACGTGGTAATCACGCAACTCCGCGCCCCCGGGAAGTTTTGCCCGCTTTTCCGGTTCCAAAGAAAGATCTGTAATACTCGCGCGCGAAATTTTTGTTCGAAGCGAATGTATCCACCTTTTTCCTCGGATATTTGTTTTCACAAAAAAACTCACGGCTGTCGATATCGATGACACACGTAGGAATATTTAAATGTACTTTTTTTTTTATCGTTTTTAAATTCAATCGAACTTATAATTAAATCTCGCGCCGCGCATAAAATAGCGCGCGCTCTCGCGCTTAATGGACTACATTACATACTTCGCAATAAAAAAAGCAACAATATATCAATAATCCGTCGTGAAAAAAAAAAAGTGGAGTATATTAACGTCCAGAGAATTTGCATTAAAGAACAACAGTTATCTTGCAAATAATAACCGCGCGTTGCGCACATATTCGCGTGCGGTTTTTTCCCCATTTTTGCATTTGTTCCGTTCTTTACGTACGCCGCGCGCATCCGTTTTAATTCAGTCGACGTCAACGGAGGAGCAGCGCCACAGAGCTCTTCTCTCTCTCTCTCTCTTTCTGCTGGAGATGTTCATTTCTCGAGCGGTTAAATCTGCTTTCAGAACGCGACGCGATAATCTCAATTTTGTCCCTCTTTTCAGATCGCATTTCTAAAGGGAAACGAGAAAATCTGTGATGCTCAAAACTAAAAGCCACGAAGTCTCGCACTCGTGCCGCTTCTGGAGGTTTTATTTTCAACAGCATAAAGTAATGACACGCTAAGCCCCCGTCGTTTTTGCCATTCTTTTGAGCAAGAAGCCTGACCGCGAACGCGCGCGCGCACTTTTTTTTCACAGGCATCAAAAGAAGCAAATTACATCGCTTGTAAAATAGTTATTTACTTCTTTTTCTTCTTTGTCTTCTTTTTTTTTTTTTTTTTGAAAACGTCTCGCGATATACAATCGCTCGCCTCGGTCTCGTTGATTCGATCGGAATCGTCGCATTTGTTATGTCGAGAAAAATCCGATGTAAGATCACTCGTGATTACGGCACAAAGTCGATCATATATTTCTCCGCAATGATAAACGTTCTTGTAATATGACACGAGTGCGGTCTCCACATAAATCTTAGCAGTCGGTGACACACACAGACGATATTCCGTAATTATTAAGCAGTTGTTCGTTTCCTTTCGTTTTGTCGTTGCGTCATCTGTCGTCATCGTTTAAACACAAAGTCAAATGCGCGCCATTACACCGTTCCGGACGCGCAGTAACAACATTTTGGTTTAAACTGACAACAGACAGCTACCAACATCCGGATCAATCGCGTGTTTCCCTCCCGTTTGATTTCGTGGAGACGGCCACGTGTCTTCGCGCGCGCGTTTATTTAGTTAATGGGTGTGCGTTTATTCGCTCACGCGCGAGTGAAGAGTCGGCGGCGAAGTCTGTCGGACGGTAAATAAGCACCGCCGCCGCGCGTCTGTCGGACGAAATCTCGTTCCCTTCGCGAACATCAGCGGCTGTTCTTCTCCGCGTCTCTTCGCTCGCACGTTTAAAAGCCATCACGCACAAATTTCGGAAACGAAGTTATACAACGTGATAACACATTAACAATTTGTTAATATATTCGCGAGGGAAGATTTAACCGAGCTTGCGATATTCGGTTGCCTTCAATTTTCCTTCTTCATCGTCTGCAAGCAAAGAGGGTGGGAATGTAGCCGGTGAAAGTCTCTCAGGGATGCCTTTAGGGCGGGAGATAATTTTTGTAAAAATTTACACGGGAAAAAAATATAGCGCGTTTCACTTTGCATTACACGAAAATTTCAATAAAATAAGCCGTGAGAGAGATGCTGCCGAGTTTCTAAGGCGAAAGAGAGATTCATTTCAATATCGACTCTTTACTTGTCATAAGAGAAACCTCGGTTTTTTTTTCTTTAATATAAAAACCAATATCTGCAAAGTAGGTAAAAATCTCCCGTGGAAGTAACTCAACTCGAATTCTTGACAAGATTTTTACAATTTTTATTTATTACACGTACGTAAATTGCTGGAGAGCTTATAAATCCCGTCACAAATATTTTTCAGAATTAAGTAGAAAATGAAAACGCAACGAAACAAAATTTTCTTTCAAATTTATACGCGACTCTTCGTTGTTTATCGCTCTGAGATAAGGCGATATCAAGAGACCCTTCTTTTGTTGTCACACACACACGCAACAATTATTGTAACACACGCCCCTCGTTACTAAGGAAAACCAACGGCGAAACCCGCTGGAAACGACCGCTTTCGTGCAGTCGCTCAATTCGTATCTGGAAACGGTAACGGTCGTCGTCGTGGCGCAGATAACGCGACACAAATCATGCGATTCGTATTCAGCTGCGATCGCGCGATACCTCTTACACCCATCGGCAACGGCCGGGCTTTGAAAGAGAAACTGGGATGAGCAGCGATGGGAGGTCGCGGTCCAGACTACCGTAATTTCGCGAGAGCTCGCGCGGCATAATAAAGGCACCCGCAAGCCCCGATACCGGGCGGAGAAGTAGTCGAAGCCGCGTTACTCCGCACATGTGGTGGTAAGAGAGAGAAAGAGGAAGAGCAAGAAGGAAGGGATTGGTCAGATCAACGACCCGTTCATCGCAACTGGGGTCAACTACGATACAAAGCGGTCTGCGCTCTCTTCCCCGCACACGAAAGCCGCATTCTTCCGTCCCCGCCGTACTCTCTTTCACCTTATCTTTACTTACTCGCAGCCCCATACGTATATAGTTGAAGAAGCTACGGGCGGCTTTACGAGCTTTCATCGTGATCCCTTGCATTGATCACTGGCGGAGTACTATCCCGGTACTCCGTTAGCAACGCGTTTTATCGTAATTCTCGATCGCCAAAAGTATTGCTCGTGAAATTAAAGTCGCTGACGGGATATATGCGATTTCCTTCGGCTGCGCTTCGGCGAAGCTGTCGCACAAACACGCGCGACAACGCGCCAGCGTTTGACATTTGTTCTTCTGGAAAAAATGAAACCTGACAACGCGACGTTACCCGTTGCTGTCTATATGCGTTTTTTTCGGATACTTATCAATCGCCCCTCTCTCTCTTTAAATATTGTTAACGCAGGAGATGAAGCACCTGTATTACCGAAATCAAGTACGTAACACGTGCCGGTATCTTGTCTGACATCAAACCTGCGGCGATGCCTGTTCCAGACACCGCGCCGCAACTTCCAAGACAGCACACAAGCAAACTGACAACGAAACACACTCCGCGTGTCCGCGGACTTGAGCTCCACGTAGAGCGGACAGCTGGCTGAAAGTGTCCAACAGCGGACTCGGTTTTATATAAATCTATATCTACGGTACGAAGATAATGCTATAACGATCATTGGGCGAATCCGTGCACACCGGTGACATATCAAGTAGTCCAGGGATCTCAAATAGCAGCGGCAGATATTGATTCAATACATAAACGTGAGACAGATGCGGATCCGTCAATGTGACAATTGATATCTACGTGTCCATTAAATAGGTAAACTGACAAAAATAAACCAAACAACGCGACAATCTTATCGTTCTCGGGACATTTTCTGTTATCTCCGAAATAGAAATCGTCTCTCGATAACTATCCTCTCTCGGAACTCTGACTCATATCAATTCGTGACAGGCTAAAGTTGTAAATACTTTACTTGCGTCTATCGGAGCGAACAAAATATAGAAACGATACGAAATATAGAACGCGATATGTCGATTAAGTCTCTCGTTAGGTTAATTGCATTCGTCTCGCTCGCGATATTTTCGAAGAAGATCGCGCACGAGTCAATACGTGGCTTACCTCGAAACAGCACCTTCGTAAAACGCCACTCGATCTAAGTAACGTAAAAGCAGAAGACAGAAAATTCGACATGATGTTCGGATAACGAGGACAACTCGCGGCCCTGGCCTCCTTCGAAAAAGACGTGTTTCTCTCCAGCTCGACCGCGACCATTCATTGCTTCCGCGTGCCAAGGTGTACCACCGGTCAATTCGAGAATTGATCAAGTTCGCGCCAAGTATCGATATTCTCGTGCCTTTCGCGCGCAAGATAAAAACGTCCAATGTGACAATTGATATTTACAGTAAATAGATAAATCGACAAAACACGACGATATTTTTATGGTTTCCGACGAAGAAAGGATTTCCCGTTATCTCCAAACCAGAAGATATCTCGATAACTATCTTCTCCAAATGATAGGTATCTTTTTTCGTTAACTCTTAAATTCGTTAAATGCATTTCAGATCTGTGTCTCGAGTTGGTTGGTTGTCGCTCTGTTAACCGTCTTCTCTCTTCCAAAGTGAGTTCTTTGTAAATCGGGAAATTCCAGTCCAACCGCGCGCGCGTTCTCGCAGTGACGTTTCCAAGATTCGCAACCAATGCACTCGCGCGGTTTGCGGAACGCACATACTGCTAAAACAATAGCTGTCCATTTCCTCGACGTGATTTCTTCAGACAAAAGGCGCGGATGGTGGTGTTTCGACGACTCCCGCAGCATTGGATATCGTGTCGGCAGACGTGTTTAACGATCGATAACGTCGTTTGTACGTATTACACATACGCCGCATGTTTTCGCGGTGTTTACCGCGAAAGTAAACCGCGCGTGTCTTTCTTTTTTTAAGCCGCTTGAGAAATGGACGTTGCGCGAGAAGCGATCGTAAACGTCGTGTTTTCGGCAAAAGGAGACTCTCACACGCGAGACGGAAATTGCGAGGGAAAGGGAGAGAGAGTGAGTGAGTGAGTTTACTTTCTCACTTCAGTCGAAGATAAAAACGACGTTGAGAAAATCTTGTACCGAATTTCCGTCCAACACGTCGTTCTCGTCGGTTTTTTTATATCTCCACTTGGTCAAAATAGCCTCGGGAAATCGATAGAAATTGCTTTTACCGTTTCTGTCAAGAGTTTAAGTAAAAGTATATACGAAAACACGTTTTCTCGAGTTTTAGCTTCGTTTCTTTATTCTTTCTGTGTATTTTCTGCGATTTCGGAAACAGAAATAAATTATCGGCGTATTGAAAAAAAAAAAGACAAGAGAAGTAAACTATTAAATCGATTACACTCAAGAGTTTCTACGACTCCTTCAACGACGCATACATTCCGGAGAATGGGACGGTCTCTCAAGGATTCATTTCCGATTCCGTTGGGCATGCAAAGAAGAGGTTTATTCTAGTGGTACCTCGTTGTTGAATCCCGCGCGCATATTAATCGATCCCCAACCCCCCCATCATTCACAAGAGGTCTTTCGATGAGAAAGTTCAGCCGACCAATCTACAGAAGGCTGGCAAAAGCGAGACGCAGATTCGACCGATCGCGTTCGTTGTTAGATCTTCACACACAACCGCAGACCTTGATGGACATCGTCATTAAACTCGACTTCAAGCACGCGTCGTAGGTGTCCGTCTCTTTTCCCTCTCTCTCTCTCTCTTATCTTCCGAGCCCTTCGCTCGATAGTAAAATCGCCGTGTGTGCGTCGTGTGCATGATCTGTGGACGTGGCTGAAGGCTGACCGAGCTTGCACCGAGAGGGGTGGTGCAGAGCTCACCGGGAAGCGAAAGAGGGAGAGAGAGAGAGAGAGAAAGGGAGAGACAGCGCTGCGAGAACGAGACACAACGAGACAGAAGGGACGCGAAGGGAAATCAGAGAGGGATAACCCGAGGAGGTGGGTGTTCTCGATATGATTAATGCCTCGCATGCGTGTTCATATGTGGAGGACAGCTGTGAGTGACTCGTGCCCCGCCCAAGCACCACCGTCGACATTCGACCTAACGCACATCTCTCTCTCCTCTTGACTCCTCTCCTCTCCTCTCACGCGGCGGCGGGCGATACGCGCCTCCGCTTCTGGCTACGTGCACTCACGTTGCAACATAGCGCACCCGTGATACTCCGCCCTGGAATACATGACGCGTTCGACGCGTATTAACTGGCATTATGGCCGTGATGTGGTATCAGTTGCAACCGTGACCCGATCGCTGCCCCCTCCCTTTCCGACGACCTCGTGGCGCGTCTCTCGTTGGCGCCGCGCCTGTTTTTTTTTCTTTTTTTTTTTTTTTTATTTTACATTCATACATAATGCAATCGCGTCAGCAATTTCGTCGTCACCACGGGAAAAGAAAAGGTATACATTCGATACATTCGCCCAACGAAACATCGACTGTTTTTTTTTGTTTTGTTTTGTTTTTTTTTTTGTTTTCCCGGTGAATATTTTTAACGAAACATTTTGGCGATGAAAAATTACTAGGAAACTTTATTTTCTATGTAATGGTGTAACATGCCCGAACGTTGTTTACACGCAGAAATAGAATTTTGTCACTTATTATCATTATCATTATTATTATGTTGAAATAAAAAGCTGCACACATTAGGAGACATAAATTATACAGTAACAGTTTTAAGCTTTTTTTACCGCGACACGCGTTGCACCAGGTTCTCGGTAATCTCTTCCCGTCGAAGCGAAGGAAATATCATCAAGTGATGACGCAGGGTAGAGGGGGGGAGCGCCAGGCCGCGCGCATGCACACAAACGGCGTGATTTATTTCGCAGCACTGGTGGCGACGTTTAATTAACCGTACGCGGCTCAAGTTCTCCCATTCTCGCAAAAGTAAGCGTTACTTCAGGTAATGCGCGCGAGAAATTATGAGTGTACGAAACGAGATTAACGTTTCCGCGCTTTTCGCGCGCCACCCGCGTCTTCGTCGTCGTCGTCGTCGTCGTCACGTTCGCTTCTTTTCTTCTGCTTTCGCCGCGCGTTTTTCCGCGAAACTTTTCCCGAGCGAATTTCACTCTCCTGGACTTTACATACTGCATTATGCGGCGGTAAAAAATTTATCAGGATCGTCACATAAATCTCTACTTTAAAGACTGCGAGCGAGAAATCACAATTTCGAGATGTGAATCGCGCGTTCAGTAAATAAACGCAATACAATGCGATCGCGATATTATTATTAACAAGCTATATATTTAAAACAAAAAGAACTGTATTATTACTCATATTAGTACGCATGTGCAAAAAGTTGAAACCGCTCGGATGTAAATTTTTTCATTTGCTCAATTTAACGCGCGTCGTAAACGTGAAATTGACGTATCCATCGTAAAGTCGCACGACCTAATACTTGATGCACAGAAATTTTACGTCGTTGTAGAAAGAACTGTACACAGAGAGAGAGAGAGAGAGAACCACCTTCTCACAACCGAGCCTCCCGAAGTCATAAAATTCTTTGTCTTATCTCGTTAGACGCTTTTGTTTTTACAGAGTTTTTCTCGCTAGAATATTCCCTGTACAATTTACACGTATTTGCAACTGTCTGCATTTTTTCCCTAGTTTTAGTAATGAATAAAGATATACATAATATGTTACTCGTAAAACAACTTTATTAATCTGTTTTTTTTTTTTCTTCTTTCCGGAGGATTTTTGTTACGTTCGTAGCGCCGCAAAATGTCGCAAATGCATTCAACAAGCCCGCATCATAATGTCGAAAAGCAATTCGCGCAGGAAACTGTTTTCTGCCGGAGGAATGATGATGCGCCCGGTTATACGTCTACGAGGCGATGCGCCTGTGATAAAACCCCCGCCTTATTTGCTGAGTTAATTAGGGGTTAATTACGTTTCCATGTGCGTCTCAGTTAGTCTTGTAATTCGCGTTAATACCTCAGCTTTCATCGCTTTTGCACGGCGTGTAGCTAGTTAAAACTTACGACACCGACGATAAGCTTAGTAGCATTTCCCCTTAACTCGCTTGCTCCCTTTTACACCGGTCGCTTCCAGGTCTCATTTAATCGTCAACACTGTGCGCGCGAATTCGCTCTATTATAAAACTTTTATCTCTTTTTTTTTTTTTTTTTTTTTTTAGTTTTCTTTTATTTCCTCAACGTCTAATATAACGGGGAGAGAAAAAAGCTGTGCTTGACATATTTGCCGAAACGGGAAAACGGGAGATGAACATTCTCACATCTCTGATTTTAACAGGCTTTTTGGGGAGGTTTGGAACTACATAAAGTACGTACAAAATAATAAATGTGCGACAAGCGCTTCCATGTCTACATCCCTGTCGCGGAAAGTAAGGGTGAATATTTTTACGCGGTCCTCTTTCCGGGGCGGAAGATCGACGACCGATCCGCCCGCAAGATTGAAGAATTCCTCACGATTTGTTGTCCGAAATAAATCGTAGCCCTGCCGCGCACACATTCGACGTGGCTCGCGATAAGGCGCTAGATGCCAAAAGCAGAGGACGGATTATCGAGGATATCGACCGCAGATCGAATTCGATTTGCAATATGCGGGGGAGAGCGAAGGCGTTTCTCTGTCTCTTCCATCCCGTTTTGCGACGGGACCGGGAGCGGTAAGGGGTGAGACCGGGCACTCCGATTGAAAATAGTTCGGTTTCAATCTCGCCCATCTCGTGGTTCTCCAGAGCTCCTGAATAAACACTGACTTTCGCGCTCCGTCTCACCCGGAATCAATTCCGGCGAATAACTGAGGTGTTAAGCTCGCTCGAGAGCGGCGGCGACGCCCGGTCGTCGCGATTGTTACAAGAGGTCCTGGAGTTTAAAAGAGGGAGCGTCTCGAAAAGAGAGAGAGAGAGACGCTTCCGTGTATATAAGTACATGTCGACGCACAATCGCGTACGCATAAAAAGCCGTGGATAAGGAGGAAAACAGGCGGAGGCGCAACACACGACGCCGCCGGGAGAAAACCTGCGAGTGTCGCGCGTAAACACATCCATCACGCTGCGTGTTGCGGATTAGGTGCTATCTGCGGGATAGAATCTCGTTACCGACGCGAGATGATAACGCGCTCGTCATGACGTCGCGTATTTTTGTCTTTTTATTGCTCGCAACATATTCGCGGATATGATACGCGCAATGTGACGAAATATTCCCGGGCTACACACGCCAACATGCACACACACACACTCGCCGCCGATATAACTCCCTCGCGCGGAGGGTTTGAAATAGTGTTTGCTTTGCGGGAACTCGGTTCACCGAACATGTTTTCCTTGCATCATGTTTTCATTGCATGCATGGCGATTACATCGTTGTAAGTGCCTTGCAATCGCACGCTCTACTATTTAGCAAACCGCAAAAAAATGTTACACAAGGGCCTGTTCCCCTTCGTGTGTTTATCTTGTGTAAAAGTATGTCACACATAATCACTGCAAATCGTTCGATATTAATTAGACGTTGTGACAATATGACGAAATAAAGCGGCAAACATTTTTAATTGCCGTTTTTTGTTGTGTGTGCTGCGTCATTTGTACATATTTATATATATATTTTTGTGTTTAAATAAAGATATATTTATTTTTGCTGTTTCGCAAATTGCAAAACAAAAAAACAAAAAGAGGAAAACGCAATTTATTTATATTTTGAGCGCGATAAATTGTTGAGAAAAAATTTGAGACCGATGCTGCGTGTACGCGTTTATGTTGACGAATAGCATGACACTTCTGAATGATTCATAACGAACCTTTTTTTTTTTTTTATATAAATACGCTTATATTAAATCCACGTTATCCATTTAAATTTTAAATTTAACACAAACTACCCGTTTTGTTAGCATGATACCGCAGTATATTGCATCTGCCACATTACATACAACGTTGTCATCTCTCCAACGTGGAAAAAGCATGAAGCGATCGCGATATAAAGCATCATGTGATCTTTCACGAAAAAATATTGTGTTAATGTAAAAAGAGACTGTACACAACAATATGATGGAGGAGACGCGCAATGCTTGTAACACATATTATTAATTTATGTTTAATGTACTTTTGTGTTCTTTTATTTATAATCTTTATGCAACACATCACGTGTACGTGAACAAATGATAGATCATATTTTATAAATAATAACGACCTTTTCGTGGATCTGATGTAAATCGTACAGGAGAAAGATGGCGGCGAGAGAGAAACAAGAAATAAATACTTCGGTAGCGGCTCGTAAATATATCAGTTCGTTTTTGTTTTTTCTTTTTTAGATTGTGTTGTTTAAATGATTTGTTACGTGTGCAAATTGCAATTTTTGTACGACGTCACGTTTTTTCAACGATCATGTCAGTGTCTCGTTGCGGTTAAATTAATTATTAATTTCCTCTATATTATCAACAACAAATTAATTATCTGCGCGAGATAATTTTCGGTAAGAGAACAGCGTTTATATACGAACGTTGTGTTACTTTATATCTAATAGAATTTTAGTCGCTTTCGGTCTTTTGTGTCAGTTTCGAAAAGAATCGTCTAACGAAAAACTGACGACTCGATAAACGAATGATCATGATAACACACACGAACAATTTGTCACGCTAATCACTATCGAGTAATAAACTGATTACTATTAATGATAAACTATTTGGATATGCAATATCAGACTTGCTGCGATCAACGTGTGTCTCCATATTTACTCCTAATTTAATCATTGCATGACCGTCGACAGCGCATATAGTCCGCATCTGCAGCCGACAGTGGTACAGGAACGTAGTAAATATATAGCGATACTATGCAGCAACGGTACACGAATGGTTGCGCCAACGTATAAATTTCTCGTCGCCGTCTGGGTTTCATATGGAGCGTGCCATTGAAACATGTTTTTGCTATGAATTCGACAAATATTTGCCCGCGTGACACGGGGGGAGGTAGGTTGACATATGCCGTTATGAAAAAACCACGAGCGATAAGAGATCAATCGCGTGTACACGTTATTTCGCGGCGTGGCAAAATTACATAGGCAACTGACGAGGCGCCGACTGCTAACAATCAATTTTCATTTAACAATATCGCGCGTATACGATAAAATCGCGCACGTCATATCAGAAATGAAATATCAATCTTGAGGTCAATGTGTATTTTGTTTTTTTTTTTTTCGGTAGAAACAGATAATTCTCTCGCTTGTGCTCGTTAACTACTATTTGAAAATGTTATCGTTGTTTGTTTCACAGAGCGCGCGTTTCGCAGTGAAGCAAAAACAAACATTTTTTTTTTTTTTTTTTTTGGTTTGCAACTTAGATTTGTAAATAAAATAAAAAAATGTTATATTTATTTATGAGCGACATGCAATTTGCGAACAAAAGTGTATCTCGTTCATTTAAATCAACTTTTGCCGTCGCTTTGTCAGTTCACAAACTGGTCTCTCTCTCTCTCTCTTTAAGCATTTAAGATATTTACGACGGGAGAGATATTTTCGTCCATTTTCTGGGCGTACACACAGAATGTACGACTCGGTGTAGCGTTTCGTTTTGCTGATCCTTTCTGCTTGTTCCCTGGTCTCTCGCTTTAGCCTGCATCTTCAACCCGCATTTTCTGCAGCGCGCGGAACCTCCAACCACCCCGCATCCCTACCGGCGGTTGCTTCGCTTTCTCTCCGCAGTATTTCTTTGCTCTTCTAGAGGAGAGAGAGAACGCTTTTTCCTACTTCCGACGTCTCATCCTTCGTCTTAGTAATAATTGAATTCGCATTATATCGGCTACTCCATGCGCGAAAAACCGAGGAGGAAGAAGAAACCGAATGCGGCGCGAAAGAGTCGCGCAGACCTTTCACGTTTGAAATTGAAAATTAAGGGAATGTATAAGACAACGGATGGAAACGCGAAAGAGAAAGAGAGAGAGAGAAGCACCCGCGTATTGTTCCTCCGCCATCCGCGACAATCCGATTAGATCCTTTGATTTGGAAGCTAATTTGCTCATCGAGAGCGGGAACAAAGAAAGTTGTACGCCGTTCGCTTAACAAGCGTATTATTTTCATCCTTAGAACATTTCTCTATTTTGAATAATTTAAAGCATTTTTAGTTTAGATAATAAGATTCGCGTTATTGGCGATAAAATTCTGTAAAAGTTATGCGGTTCGGTAAATTTCATGCAATTTGCTAAAATATATATTCGTACATGACATAAAAAAATTGCAAAAGTATACACGTACGAAAGAATGAGGAATAAAATGCAATCACTTTGTTAATTGAATTACAAAATGCGTTTTTGAATTCAATATAACTTGAATTAATTGAATTTAATATATGCGGTCTATGAGTTCATCATATTTTAAAATCCCGATCCCGGGCTTAGCATAAAGTTATGCAGGCGCGAAATAAAAAAATAATATAACGCGCGGAGAACGCAATTAATAAATTATTCTTTCGCACCAATAAAATCAATAAACCGAAATAGATTGATCCGTCAGTTTTTCCTGTTCTCTGTCATAAAATTCACGCGACATAAACACGATAATTAATTATCAACTTTCTGAATTTCATTATAGAGAGACCGAGAGTCTATCAGAAGAAAAATTATAGTGCGCTTTAATTTGATTTCTGACAGTTAATTTAGTATTTGCTTTTCTCTTTCTCTCTCGAAGCCGTCTTCAGCACCTGGAAAACGCGAATGAAAGCTAAGTTTTGCAGTAACAAAGATAGCGCATTCTCATTTTTTAACGGTTGATTTTTAGAGTTTAACTGTCGAACAACGCTGTAACAAGAGGACGTTTTTTTTTTTTTTAAACCGGGTGCAGAATTTTTCATTCAATTGATATTATATTTTTTTATATTTTTTTTTACATTTTGTATTTTTTTTTTTGTTTTTTACATTTTGCGAGCGAGATAAAATAAAGTGTTTACATGTCACATGTGGCTGTTGAAACAGTTGGTCACGAACAAAAGATATAAATATAAATATATACAATATATATAACTATAACTGTCGCGATGGAAAATCCATCAGCGCGATTAACCGTTTCCGCAATTATTTTGAAAAAAAAAACTGTTCTATAGAGCGTGTCTAAACACAGACCGAGTTACTCCCATTTTGGCGGTGTATCAAGTGTAGTGGCTGCTATGTACCATTTTTGTCTTTTTTTTCCCTTCCTCTCAAACAAATGCGGATAACGATTATTGCACTTTTTCTCGGGTATCCGGTCCGCATTGTTGAACCAGAACTCCCGTGGCGAAAAAAGAGCGTACGCGACAGCGGATCGATTTGACGTCGTTTACTTTCCCTTAACAGAAAGTTTTTTCGTTTCTCGTTGTTTGCCGTATATGTAGGACCGGAGATTGTTTTCGCGTTCTGCGGACTCCTATCTAAATGGAAAAAAAAACACACACACACACACATTCTCCTTTGTTCTCTTAGGATTTTTTTTTTTTGTCGACACATTCAAACGGAAGTCGGTAGATTTCGTCGACCACGTCGACGCGATGCCACACGAATTGCGAGTATTATTAGTGTGCAAATAGACACAGGGATGATGTTTAAACGCGAATTTCGTTTTATTTGTACAAAAATTGCGTAATATGCAAATTTATTATTTTTATGTACTAACTCTCGGCGTGCGCGCGAGTACGACAAAACTGAACTCTGCCGCAGTTTTTCGGAAATAAAATTTAAATGCCGCATCGGAGATATCACAATTGTGTGTATCGCGCTCGCAATTAATCGCGATTAGCAAATAATGATCGTGACGATACGGTCAGCTTAATGATTATCATGCTTGAATTACGACAGAGAATGTTTATTATTTCAGCACCATCCTTGCTCGAAGAGGCATTCGGTGGAATCGTGAACATCATTCAACTGCCAAGAGCCCAGAACGAGCGTAAGTAAATTTCTAACAAAAAAAAAAAGACTGTTTCGAAAGTAATCAGAAACAGTGTTGAACAATTAATAGGATTTATTTAATTAAGTCGCGATTGAAACTTGAAATACTGAATAGATTTTTCTGTCTGTGAATAACTAAATTTTTTGCAATTAATTATTTCGTTCTTCTCGAGCAACATTGATACTCTTCGTCGTCCCTCGTTCAATAATTTATTATTTTTCTTTTCCCTAGTTGAGATTCTCTTCTTTTTTTTTTTAATCAATAACGAACGCTCCGAGCTCTGTTCTTTAGAATAGGATATCCGTTCTCGAAAAATTCTCATATCTCCGAGTCGAATGACAAAGCACTGCCGTGTGCCCGATAGGCGATCAAGTACAGCCAATGACAATGAAGGTAGGCAATGAAAGTAACGTCGGCATTCGTCAGCGCGGAGATATCCCTTCGGCAATAATATCAGCAGACCACAGACACAAAAGAAGGAGGGTAACGACAAAACTTGTCTTGGTTTTGTTAAAAGTGTTGTTACTGTCTCTCATATAGAAGAGAGCTCAAAGGACTTGTCCTATCAATCTAGAGTCTCGGGGGGAAAAAAAAAGACGGGGAAGGAAGGGTATCAGGTTAAACTTCTGGTTGTCTGTGGGTAGACGCACACGTATCATCGGGGGCTGAAAAGCTAAATCTCTCGCTGGTCACACACAGACTGTTCGATGCAACAAAAACGACTCGACTTCGACAAAGATTGAAAACTTCTAAAAGAACGAGGGAATCTTAGCTTTGCGAAAGTTGGTCCTAATTTCGAAATCTACTGGCAAACGGCAAAGTAAGTTCTCTTCACCCCGTTTTAATCCACGAGAAAGGATATGATTGCTTGAATAAATGAAAGTTGCGGGATGTATAATAATAATAATAATAAATAATATACGCGCGTTTTCATATGCTAAAAGATATAATAAAAATATATTATTATATTATTATAAGAATATATTATTATATCATTACAAAAATATATTATATTGTTAAATATCCAATATGAAAGACTTTACAGCCTGTAGTATCCACGGAAGGAGGTGGTTAGGAATAAAATTCACGCGATTATTTGTAATCTTTTATTATATTGTTATATAAATAACAACATATATGAAAACATCGCGATGTATCTCTCTAATGGTTCCCCATTTGCGAATTTGAACCATCTCTAACCGTTTCTGTGCGCTCTTAGAATATTTTCATGATCATATAATACTCGGCGCGCGCGAGGTATGTGTACACTTAGACGATAGCTCGCGAGTATAACGAGTTTAGCAGTGAGAAATTTATTTTAAAGCTTCGCTTAACCAGAGAGCGCGTAGACGACGGTTCTCTCCGTATATATAGTTTTCCGCTGCATAGTTGCGCGCACAGTTTCTACCGAATAAGTTTCTCTCGGTCGCGCTAAAATGCGCATCGGTGGGAAGAGAAAGGAGACACTTCTGCGCGGACACAATACAGAGTGCTGTAATCATATTGCGAACGCGCGCGATCTAATCGGCCGTACGGAAAACGAAGTTGTAACGTGCGGAACGTGAGTTCCGCAGATTAGTCTTCCCGCCCTCGGCACGCGGAAGTGGAAACGACTTCGTCGATGGCTCTGATAGTTTCGTGTGACCCGAAGTTAATAACCCCGTCCGTGGCGCGAGAGAGAACTTTAGCGGACAATGTTCGCCAGCCGCAGATTTATAAGATTCGGTCTTATTTGAAAAGTTTATGCAATTTCACGCGCGCGTCCCGGCGCACCGCTTGTAAATATTCGGCCGAAAGCTTCGAACTTTCCAAATAATGCGGGGCTTATCCCGTGGACGATACACCACCACCCCCCCGTAGTGTCGAGATTAGATAACTATCGGAAGAAAACATATATAATGCGATATGTTGAATTATCAGAAACTGATTGTGGTTGGCAATTTTTTTTTCTCTCTGACGTTGAAATAACGTCGAAATAGGTAGTCGCGCTGGTTAAATATACACAATCATTACGCACACAGCGTGTATATGCAATCGATTATTTAAAATATTTAATCGTTATACTGAAATAAATAAAAGAAAAAATATATCAAATATTTTTGCGCTGCAGTATATCGAAATTCGATGCATCGTATAATTGTTACAGCACACGCGCGTCGATTATATTAAATAAACATATTTTCTTTTCAAAGAGATACCTCGAGTTTTATTCATTTTTTTCATGTTTTTTTTTTTTTTTATATATTACCATTTTTGCACAGTTTCTGCTTAATTTTTTAGATGCGTATATTATCGTTGCACGCGGATATTGTTACGCATAATCGTATCGAGTGTGCGATAACATTCATTCTCTTCGGAGCTGAACGCACTTAATTATTTCGTGCGTGCAATTAATAGATAAAAGAATTAATTTATTGCCGCGCATTCCGAGACGAAGACGCGGGAGCGATGATAACTTGAATGTGATTTTCTCTTTGTATGTTATAAATACCTACGCGCAAAACGTAGAGTACTCGTCATATTTTATCGTGTGTTGATTTTGCGCCGCGGCCATTTCACTTCCCTCTTTTCGTCGTTTTCCTTCCGTCTTTAACCGTCAAACGTTTTTATTTCGAAAAATTTTTACTTTTGAATAAAACTATTCCGTGTATATCCCCTTTCATAGTCGGTATGCTCAAAGTTAAGCTTACGCTTTGAGAGAAAAGAATTCCGCCGAGAGATATTTGACAAAGAGAAGTGAAGCCGGTTTTAGAAAAGAATTTTTTTTTAACAATCTTCTTAACGACCGCAAGAGAGGAAAGAGATCAACGGAGATTACTTCGAAAGAGGGAGACAGGAGGTTTCGTGCTACTTTTGGTACAAGCAATCTTTAATTCATTCAATCTCGGTTGAACACATCTCGCGCATTTTGCAAAAAAAAAAAGAAAAAAAAATGGAGACGAAGTTTCCGGACCGAAAAAAGAGGGGAAAAAAATCTGAAACTTGCATTTTCTCTGTCTCGTGCATCGGGCGCGGTTCGTACGATAACGTCCCGAGCAAACATAGTCCCCGATTATGTGCAACAGATAGGAATTCCTTGCTGTATACGTGTGCAGATAACCAAAATCTTCTTAAAGATGCGGAATCCGGTTACACACAAAAATGCGTCATCGAGCCCGTGTAGAATGCGGCAGCTGCGCATATCGACTTGGCATTTGTGTATATATAAATATACTCGACTCTGCGAGAGATACTACACGTCTTATCAGCTCGATACTTACATACAGAAGTTTGCTCTGTTATAAAAAAAAAAAAAAAGTAATATATATATTTTATTTGTAAGCGTACACGCGATCGTTGCGCTTCAAATAGCGTGACCTATCTTTACCTCAAAATCACAGAGTTACAAGAACCTGCTTGAAAAGTTTCTCTGAAATTTTTATGTCATAAAAAGTTCTGCATAAAGAAAATTAAATTACTTATTTTAATAACCACACTTTTTATATTTTTTTAATTTTTTATATAAGCACTTTCTTTCCACGGAAATAGCGAATATATTTTCCACGTTTTTTACGGATACGTGATCGCGGTATATATTGTATTAGCAGTTAAAATTATCCCCGCGCGCGCGAATGATAACACACTCCATATATATGGCCGACCGATATTTCCAACAACGGCGGCGGCAGCAGCGCCAAAAGAGATAAAACCGCCAAATACAACCATTAATTCGCTCGCAATTCCTAGCCTCCCCGGCGGTCGATGATGGAAACGGGCTAACGACTCCATCCTTATTCTCTGCTAATTAACTATTAACGACTTATCGGGAAAAAGTGACCTCGGTCGAGAGTTCACGCGCTCCATCCGCGCCGACGAAGCCCGTCCCGCGTTTATAATTAGAAAGTCGATTACCATGGTGCCCTCGAACGTTGCACGGTGACCCCGGCGTAATGAAAACAGCATCCTTCGATAATTCATGGAAAACACCCGCGCGCACTTTTCTACTGGAATTTAACCGGCAGTACAATTAACTAAATTCGTTCGCTCGCTTCTTACCTGAAATAGTTGCATCCTCTACAGTAAAATTAACTCTTTCTATTTAAAGATCGTATCGTATACGTTTCATGTGTTTTATAATGCATGTGCTACATCAAAAGTTGCTGTTCCGCAGATGTCTGTCAGAATCATTATTTCGTTCGACATTCGTTCGATACTTAAATGTCTGTACTTAATATTGTCGAGCGAATAGATTCGCGCGTGAATTTTCACGCGGGAAAAGTGCATCGTGTTTGAACAAACAGATCTATTTTCGTCTCAAGCACGACAGAACTAAATTCTCGTTAGGGTAAAAGACCCTATTACTGACAGTGGTTCCTATTACTGTCAATCAAAATTTTAAAATGATTGTTTAAATATGAAAACTA
Organism: Pseudomyrmex pallidus; assembly: GCA_014825455.1. Taxonomy (NCBI): domain Eukaryota; kingdom Metazoa; phylum Arthropoda; class Insecta; order Hymenoptera; family Formicidae; genus Pseudomyrmex; species Pseudomyrmex pallidus. The sequence continues at coordinate 21,925 of QVNV01013990.1, read as the reverse complement.
CATGTGTCAAATAAAAATTAAACATGTAGTTTTCATATTTAAACAATCATTTAAATTTTGATTGACAGTAATAGGAACCACTGTCAGTAATAGGGTTTTCTACCCTATATGCGGAAATTCTGATTGTCTCGAAGAAGCGATAGAGTCCACATTCGCACGCGGGGCGGAGGACTTGGCGCAAACTCCGCCCCGCAAGATGTGCGGAGATACGTATATAGGCTTTTGCGCGCTTAAGTAATAACGAGGAAACCGCGAGCTTGAAGATTCACAGTTAGTTAGACAATGTTCCGCGTAACTTTTAAGTCAAGCCGGAGGTCACGGTAATAAACTTTCAACCCACTTTATATAGCAACGCGATTACATCGGAAACGAAATTCTCTTTTTTCGCCTCGCGGCTATTTGTATCACGACCGAGGGGGGGGGGGGGGGGGACTGAATCTCCGGGAAGTTTCAATGGAGCGGCGCCGTGTACTCACGAAGCGTTTTTCTCGTCCCAAGTCCTCGTCCCCCCACGTTCAAAGCCCTCCCTTGCTTCGAGTGTTATCCCGAAGTACATATAACACGTATAAATCCGCCCGTCTTAACTTCTTTGATATTCCCCCGAAGACGGCCAGCCTCGTGGCGTCGCCCCGTCGTTCAATAATCCTCGTTTCCTTCCTCGTCCGAGAAAAAGTTGAGACAAGGGAAACAAGATTGCCGGGTATTTAAATCGCAGCGCCGAGAGAGAAAAAACGCGATGTTTCCCGAAAATTCGCCGATCGCTCATGAATAATTTGCAACGACTCGACCGTCTTTTTAACGATTATAAAAACTAAAAAAAATAAAAAAATAAAAAACAAAGTTCGAAACGCGCGAAAGTTTTTCGATTTTCTTTTACAACTCAAAACCGTTCTATTACATATTTATATATCGCCGCTCCCGTATATAGAGAAAGTTGCAGCGTAACGTAACGATTGCCTTCGAGAGTCATTTATAAGCATCGCGATATCCGCCTACCCTACTCGTCGTACCGCCGATCGTTACATCCGCCAATCATCGGTCGTCGCTCGTGTGTGTCTCGCAGAACCTTATTTTATGCGCGAAAATATAGGACGGCCGAGCAGATCCGACGGGGATAACCATCGCCTCCGGTGTGTTGGCTCGCATGATTGATGAAATTTGTGTAGGAGCAACAGGGCATACTTGCCGTTTCCCTACGGGAACGGAACGCTTGATTGATAGAGGGTGTTCGAATTTGAAATTCCGCCTCGCGCGCGGAAAGTCGACCAGCTCTTTCTGCATTCGACGTTTTTTCTCTCTCTCTCTCTCTTCTCTTCTCTCTTTCCCTGTACTGCGTGGCACGCGAACGTGCTGGACACGCAGACTCACACACGCTCACACCCCATCGTTCGTGTCGAGCAACTTCCGTGTTTCCGCGTCCTACGACAAGACGGGTAGGAGGTTCCTTCCGGCACGATACACGCGCCGCCAAAGGACACTCGACTCGCTTCGTCCATCGTTCATCCCGACTAAAAGCCTCTCCCAGTGCGATATACAAGCTCTTCACTTTCTCTGTGTTCGCCGTTCTTGTTGCTCTGTTATTTACAAGTCAAATGCGCGATCGATCGATACCGCCGCCGCCGGGATCGAGAAGGTAAGGACCGCGCTCGCTGTGAAGCCGCATCGAAATGCAATAGCGAAAACGGAGAAGTTACGACGGAGGCACGGAATCGAAAGCTCGTCGTAGCGCATGATATAGCACAAATATCATCTTTTAGTCACCGTTTCGCCTGTGTAATATTCACTCCCTCACAGAGAACGTTCTTTTTCCAGGATAGAACCTCCTTCGCCCGGGAAAGGGAGAAACGTTTCGCATATCATAAGCGACATACAAGTATATACCCGTAGTAGCATGTTACGCGGGGTTCAAAGAGTGTTGTTTTTGTCATCTTGAAACGCGCGGAGCGAAGCCAAAGGAAAGGCTATAAAAAAACGATATACGTATGTGCAATGCGAGTTTAAAGGATGGCACACATTCGGTACATATTTATTCTGACCGCAGGGAGCGGGGAGACCGATCGGGTCTCAGAAGGAACTGCTCTCGCGAAACTGCAAGACGATAAAGTCTCGGGAATACAAGCGAGTGCACCGACCGCGCGCGCGGTGGTCGCCCCTTTGTGGACAGAGACTTCAAAAAGTTCGCCGCGCCGGGGAGCAAGACCGGTCGCGCGGAGCATATATACGCGAAAAGTTTTGCGGAAATCTACAACGGATGCGCGACAACGTTTCCCCGACGGGGGAGTCGAGTTCTCCGGGGCGCGACCTTTTCGGGCGCGCAAATTTCTCTTGGCTCGCGCCCGCCGTTAATCCGTCAGTGATGCGCCGTTTACTTTGTACTCTTCGAAAACGGGGGGGAAAAGGGGGTGTTACGCGATTTCAATTAGTGCGCCGTAACTCGCGGACGACGACCCTCGGTGACGACTCTCCAGCGAAATTGAATCATGTTTAATTTATAATCCTTGGTCTTTCGCGAGAGCGTTTTAATTTCGCTCGACTAAATATACAGTCGGAGAGCCTAGTGCAGAATCTATTATAAAACGCATACAATTCGTGTCGCGAGACGACGTGAATGGAATATAACTCGGGCGAACGCGCGCGCGCGTATGCTTAGATTTTATTTAATCAGTAAATAATTTCTTGATTATTTTCTCGACCTTCTTTCCGCGGCGATGATTATTCCTTCAACGTTAACAACGGCTTGGGGGCTCGGACATTGTCCTTCCCTTTATATTTCCCGACCTGTGGGAGATCAAAGATGAATTTTCCGCTCTCGCCGTCTGTCAGGGGGAAAGACTTAATTTCACGCGTAATCTCCGCGACTTTCCACAAAGCTACGGCGATAATATAAAAGAGTCGAAGCGCGCGCTTTGGGTGGTCGTCGTGTTGTATTAATTTAACTTTGGCGACACCGCCGCGACCGTTGGAGTGTACAGGTGTTGTAACGGTATTAAGCTAAAACTGTCCAACGGTCGGGGGTGTCCCCCCGGCGTGCTCCGAGATTAGTGGGGTTAACTAAGGAAAAAAAAGTGAGAAAAGCAAGCTCGCGGGAGAAAAGAAAAGCAAAAAGACGGTCGAAGGGGAAGAAAATCCCGGAAGTCTCCGATGTCACCAAACTGTTTCGAACGCGGAGACTTTTCTGATAACACGGAAAGTCGAGTTCTGGTTGCGCGAGCAGGTCGTACAATAATTTCGCACGACTTTACACGCGCGCTGTGTTTTGTAAGAAACAAATATATTTAACGCCGAATAACAAAAGTGTCAACGCGAATGCGTGTAATGTTAAATGAACTGCGCGTGTACATTTAAAACTTAAACGCGTATTAATCGAGTGTGCGTCGAATGCGTGTAAACACAAAGTGTGAAGTTTAAAACCTGAGCACGCGGAGGGATAGAGAGAGAAAGAGATATACATTCTATATGTAATTTCAGAACTTCACCGATGGTACATGTGGCATATTGTTTGTACAAAAAAAAAAATATATAACGTTTGTCACTAAATCGTTGCCCCGCGAGATAATTTGTCAGTTACGGAGAATTATTTCAACGCGCATTAACCAAAAGTGTCAAATAACGCTCTGGATATTTGTTTGTCATACAAATTATTCAAAATTATTAAGCGCGCGTATATTATTCGATATAATAATTAATTCCAGCTAGGTATACGTGATACGATTACTCGATCGCGTAATTAAACAATGATCTACGTTCGTCTATTAATAATAGGGAACGCGCGCGTGAAACCACAACCTTGTGGTGGTTCGTAAATATTGAGCCACATCTGGAATGTATTAGTTGCTAGAAAGCTCTCTCTCCCTCTCTCTCTCTCGGAATATACACCTATTTCAAAAGAGACGAAACGCCAACGAATGCATGCGACCTCGTCTAGCTAAGTAAGTTCCGCGGTCGCGGTTCCGCAGTCACGTTCTAACGTCATCGCGCACGTTTCTGCTGTTAACAGGATTCCTCGAGAGATGATGGGTCCGGGAACGGCAAGCCGGTGGCTGCTCTGCGCGACGCTTATGGTCGCCCTGTGTCAAGGCCAGGAGGATTCGGTGGACTGGATGGAGTGCCCGTCGGTTTGCAAGTGCAAATGGGTGTCCGGCAAGAAGACCGCCGAGTGCATGAAACAGAACCTGGAAGAAGTTCCGAACGGCATCTCGGCTCATGTACAAAATCTCGATATGACCGGCAATAACATCGCGCATCTACCACCCAACGCGTTTATGCACGCCAGACTGGAGAATTTGCACAAGGTGGTGCTGCGCGACTGCGGCCTACAGTTCATCCACTCGGCCGCTTTCAACGGCCTGAAGATCATTATCGAGATCGATCTGTCGAACAATAACATTACCGAACTGCATCCGGACACCTTTTCGGAGACGCCACGGCTGCGAACATTGTTGCTCAATCAGAATCGGTTGAAGGTGCTCGAAAATAATCTGTTTGTCAATCTCAGTTTTCTGCAGAAAGTTTTGCTATCAGACAACAGATTGGAGCATATCGGAGAGGAGACTTTTGGAGGAAATCTGACGGCTTTGAATACTCTCACATTGGACGGGAATAATTTCAGCACCTTGCAACTTGAGAGCTTCCAGAATCTGTCCAAAATCAGCAGCCTCGAGCTTCGAAATAATCCGTGGAAATGCGACTGCAAATTGAAGAAATTTCGCGACTGGTCGATCGCAAAAAAATTATACACAAAGCCGACCACTTGCCAGAAACCGCCCAGCATGGCCGGCAAGATGTGGGACATGGTTAGTAGTGACGAGTTTGCGTGTCGACCGAAGATTCTCTTCATCGGTCCGGCGACCAAAATCGAGATGGGCAAAGGAGACGTGACTCTCTCGTGCAAGGCGTCGGGTGTCCCACAACCTCAGGTAATTGCTCTTCCATACGGGTACACGTGCGTCCGGAAATTGCGCTCGGGAACGTCAGACTAATCATAGATCGTAATTTCAAACTTTTTGATAAAAGAAAAGAAAAATCTGCACTTGATTACTTTTGCAATAATTAATTTCATCACTTCAATCTAAAAATTCTATAAAATATATATTTTTTCTTTCTCTCTTTTTTTTCATTACCCGCACAAAATCATATCACATGCGCGCGATCTCGTGTTTCAGTTGACGTGGATGCATCGCAAAAGCGTGCTGAAGAAGGATAGCAAACGTCAGAACACCGACAGGAACTACATATTCGTTTCAAGCCCTGAATCGGACTGGCTGAATCTCACAATTGTCGATGTAACCTCGTCCGACAAGGGAGATTATATCTGTTCTGCGAAAAGCCCGGGCGGCGTCGCCGAGAAGAACGTGACCCTGATCATTTTGGGCGACGTAGGCAGGACTTCTGTCATGAGCCTGCCGCTTATGATAGGACTCGTCGTTACCGCGTTGTGTCTGTTCATAGTCGCGGTGGTGCTCTGCTTGTGCTACTGCAGGCGTCATCGAACCAGACACGACGAGAAGGGCCTCGAGGCGGCGTCTCTGGAAAATCACGGTCTCGGCGAACAGGAGAAATCGCTCATCACTACCATTAATCCGGTTGTGAAGCCGCCAAGACGCTACGAGACGCCGTCGGTGACGTCGCACGGCACGGAGATGACGGAACTGAACCGCACGCTGCTCGACAACGATTCAGTTTTCGGTCAGTACACAGTCTACATTTCTAAACAGTGCGCGGCCAAATGCTAGCGGGAAACTACCTCGTGTTAAATCCTAGACGATTACGATTATCTCGTATAATGCGCGCGGGGATTTGTGGATATTAAGTCACAGATAGGATTTAACCCTGGCGAACGTGATCGCTGCGAATGGACCACGTAGCCATCGGTCGTTTCGTCCGGATAATATTCCTCCCGCTGGGCTGAAATCACCGCTATGACCGTTGCTTACGACTATAATGTACAAATGACAGTGTGTCTGTGTGTAATCGCGAATCGATTCGTTTCGTGCCGAGCGCGAAATCGTCCGACAGTTGAACCAGGTGTCCATCGATCTTGGGATAAGGAGAAACCGCCAGCCTCGGAGAGACTAATGAAGATCCGTTAGGGATGCTTATATGATACAGTGGCTCCTCTTGATGTAACATCGCGCTGTGACAGCGCGAAAAGCGTTCGTCATCGTCTGTGTTCGATCATTATTGATAACGTCATCTCGCTCTTTCTAGAAATACAATAATATCATTCTCTCTGTAGATAAGAACGCAGGGCTTTTTTTTTTATTTTGTTTTTTTAATTTGACTTCATGAAACAACGCGTTGAAATTGTGAGAGAGAAATGTGTAAATTGCTGTAATATACAATCGCACAAGTAATGACGACAATAAGGTTCGCACCAAAATTATTCTCGCATCGTGCAAACGTGCGAGGAAATGAGATATTTTTCGAGAGAAATTATATATGATAGATATTATCGGTTTATTAAAATATATATATATATATATATCAAAACCCGAGGTGTCAAATATAATGGAATTATCCTCCGAAGCGCAATGTGAAAGTTGTAAGCTCGCACGATAATGCGATTTAAATCTTATGAAAAAGTTTAATCAACTTTATGGATGTCATATGAACCTCAAAGCGAGCACGATACATGGTAGCTTCTACCGTTACGCTTGACCGACGGCGTGCAGGAAACGTAGTTACATTTTTTTCGAGTAAATTGACAAAGCGCGCTACCGGAGTTGCGCGATCATATCATGACTAATCCGATTAAGAGCACTCGTCCAGGTTCGTTGAGAATAATGTCACACCAATATCGTGTCACGATTATATCAAGGCAACGTTCTCCCGCTCGAATAGCTGCCTTGCCGCGCGTGTGCGCTTTACGTGCGGCGTCTTCGCGTGTAGAACCTTTCCGCGCGCGCGCAATCTTTTTTTTTCTCTCCCCCCCCCCTTCGCTAACCCTCTGCTTTTCTTTTTCTCGCAACCTCTCTCTTAAATTTTCGTTTTTAACGTTCGTCCTTTTCTTTTGTTCATGTTCTCGCAGCTGACGGGAGCGGTGTCGTCGGCGGGGTAAGCGGCGGCGTAGGCGACGACGACAGGGATCACGAACGAGCAACGCCGGAACTCGACAGGAGCGGCGGCGGTGGTAGTGCCACGCTACCGCGTGGCGGAAATGCCGGTTACCATCACCGGCAATATCCGCCGGATCTGTTGGCCTTCTCCGGCGGTCGCGGCGCATCGCCGACCAGCCAGGCGTCGACGGTGCCCGACAACACGCGTATGCCAAACCAGCAGGCGATGACACCGGCGGCGACAACGGCGGCGGCATCATCGTACGGTTCGCCGCCGCCGGGTCAGTATCATCCGGCGGGTTTCAAGACGCTACCGCACAGTCGCAGCGTGACGCCTTTTGGCATGGGACCGTCGTCGTCACCGATGGCGCCGGTGTTACCGCGTCACGGTTACGTGACGATTCCGCGACGACCTCGAGCGCCTAGTTGGAGCAGCGGTCCACCGTCGTCACCGACTGACACTCTCGATCCGGTCTACGACAATCTGGGTCTTCGCACCACGGCGGATGGCAGTTCGAAGCTCTCGCTGAACAAGACCTTGGAATCGGTATCCTCATCCATGCGTAGTCGACCGCTCCCGAGCACGCCAGGAGCCTCGCACTACGGTACAATGCAACGTAGCACGCCGAATATTCTGCTCGGCAGCCCGGTCGATCGAGCGGCGCCAGAAGGCGCGGCCGAGTGGCCGATCAAACTGCCGGACGAGAGCGCGGAGGGTGATTATCCGTTGTTGGCCCAACAGTCTCAGCAACAAGCCACTGCCAGCAATACCGTTAATAGAAAGGTACCGCCAAGGCCGCCGCCGAAACCCAAGAAGAAATCAGCAAATGGACCGACGTTGTATGAGGACGAGGGTGAGGACGGCACGGAAGTATGATACCACGGGCATCGTCCGCCGCGATGAGGACGACTGATCGTAGTGCACCACGATGGGGTGCACACGACCACACACACAATAAACCGGTAGTGCCTTTCGAGACGATCGTCTCACGCGCGTAGAATTTCCATTCTGCTCGGTGAGTCGCGATCGTCCGAAGAATAAAAAAAAATTATAGCGCGGGGACATTTCAAGAGATCTCCTCTCCCTCTCTTCGCGACAAGACGAACAAAACGTACACGCACGGCTCGCCGAAAAACCAATGAGAAGGCGATCGGACAATCGCATCATCTATTATTCCCTTTTCTTCTCATCTTTTGTTTCCTTTTAAGTTATATTTATTAAACGCTCTTGTGAAAACGTCCAGAGTCCTAATGGAATCGTAATTCGCATGAAATATTTTCTGGATGGTCTAACTGTCGTCGGGCGTTTTTTTTTTCTGTCCTTTGTTTTTTTTTTTTTTTTTTTTTAGTATAGAGAGTTCCTTTAGCGTTTTATTTTGACGCTCGCCACGCGCGGTGAGGCGATAACGTGATAAATGTGTGAATAAGGTTCCGGACATTGTTGCCGGTTTAGTCGATAAGGCGAAACCTGTTTGCGTTTAGTGTGTGGATGAAATTCACGCGATGAAACACAAAGCAAACTGCAAGTGCTGAACGCGTATCCGTTCCGTTCGAGAGCGACGTCAGTGAAATGATTCGACCGCTGTTTCGTGTATCGGCGATGGAAACTTGCAATCGTCACGGTACACAAATCGCGTGTACAAGCGGAAGTTGTTGCAGAGCTCAGAATGAACAACGTTTTGCACATGTGTGTTACATTTATGCGAGAAGAAAAAAAAAACGTAACGAGAGAATTTAACACTGTTAAGAATTTATATAGCTGTTACTCGTCATTCCCCTTTATATCGCGTTTTTCTTTTCTTTTTTAATGTAACGTTTCGATGCCCGTAATTGAGAGAATTGTAGCTGACAAGACTCGTTGCATGCCGATACTCACGCTTACATCAAATGATGTAACGATACGCGTCCTTTCTCCTTTTTGCAAGAGCATCGTTTAGACCAAGTCTAAAAAAAAAAAAAACTTAGAGATATTCCGTGCCTCGTTGCCGATACTTGTCGACGTCGTCTCAAATGACTAAAACATTTATTTCCGATTATTTCCCGCGATAAGCGAGAGTGAGATTTTTTTTGAGGAAGATAATGCCGATAAATATCGTTTACTAATGCGGCGCGGAAATATGATGCAACGGATGCCACCTTTGTTGTATTTACGTTAAAAAACGGACATGTATATCTATTCACAGGCGTGTTATAAATTTAAAGTAGACACATAGGTATTGAAATTCGAATGCGTGTTTGAAATACGAATAAGAAGAAAAATATATATTACGAGAAGATACCGATATATATAAGATGGTGTACAAGCCAAGAAATCAATGTAAGTAACGTTCGCGCGCGTTTTATTTCCGCCCCGTTTGGGGCGTATTGAAAATATCGTGACCTTTTGAAATTCGTAATAATCGATTACTGTGTCGAAAATGACTGAGCGGTCGGAATAACAAACGTATTTTGGAAACGCGGCCAATTTGGCATCGCTACTCCAATTGGATTCTCCACTACCACCATCACGTGCACGGATAACTCACCCAAAAATGACCAGTTTAACGTATACATTACTTCCCCCCATCGACCCAAATTTACTTCGGGTATTAATTGAACGTTACGCGCGATGCGTTCCAATTAGCAACAATTACAGTTCGATTGTTATCAATTCCAGAATCGCGCGTAATATCCGGGAAAGTGCGCGAAAAATTATTCGGCCGCAACTGCGGAATGGGGAACCGTGGTGGTGGTACGCGCGGCTCGTCGCGGCGCGACGACGTTTTACGCGGATGAATGTTAGATGGACGTGATTTAAAAAGATGGCGATATTACGACGTGTCATAAAGCGCTCGCGAGGAACAGGGGAACACGTTGAATTCTCCCGTGTGTTCCCGTTTTCGCGATACGTTTCGATCGCGCGACAATTCTACTATCGGCTACAATATATCGTAAAGTAGAACGTCCATGCGAGCTATATATCATCCGGCGAACGAACGTCGGACTTATGGTCCCGAATACCTGATGGCCGATAAATCGTCTCTCTTCTTGAAACTAGAAAAACATGTGACTTGTTGAAACGATCGTCGCTCGCTCGCGCGCGCACACATACACTCACACAGGCCGCATTTTTCTTTCGTTCAAGTTAATGCCCGGTCGTTTCGATATAGAAAACTTATTTCGAGCAGGTTGTTATTTTCTTTATCATTTTTATTCGTTCCAACGATTTTGCGATTTTCGTAGCGATATCGGCGCACCAACAACTTTCCGTCGTCAACTTCCACCGCAATATGCTTCCATTATCATCCTTCGCGCTGGTTAATTCTGTCGATTTGCCGTTTCCGCGCGAAGCATCAAGCCGCAATATATCGTGATAAAGAGGCGCTCACGTGCTCGCGCACCAGCACGAAAGGGGTTCGCTTTGGCCGTAGGTGATATTTTACCCGGGGAGGGAGAAGAGGGTGGGATGTAGGTAGGTAGAAAACATTCTTTAACTGCGAATTTATCGCCGAGTGGCGGGCTAGCCGCTCTTTATGCTTTTGTTACCTTTTTAGCCGCGAGATTAACGTTCTATTTTTCTCTGGCTTTAGCAGGGATTTCGGACGCGATTGTGTGTGCAACTTGTTGCGATTGCGCGAGCAACGTCAGTTTCTCCCGCGAGCGGCAAAGTATCCTCGAAACAAGCAGAGGAGAAAACGCCACGTTTCGACGCGAATCCCCCAAACTTGACTTACCGCCCGAGCGATACTTGAATCCCAAGAGCGCGCTCTCGATTTCCCCAGATCAATTAAATTACCTTTAAAATAAAGTTTACTCCCGACTTGAATGTGAAAAATTAACTTTCAGCACATCCAACTTTTTATCATCTCTCCTCTTGAGATTTCATCGGTCGAAATCCCTCATTTAGTAGTTACACAAATGCCTCTTCTCTCTCTCTCTCGTTTGAGATGCTTTAATTTCCCGGAGTAAATTTTTCCTCAATCTTTCTTGATCGGTCAGGTTTGTTTCTCTTCTCCTCTTTACGAAACTCCATATATAATTTTTCTCGTCATATATGTTTTTCTTTTCGACATTTTGCATTTCCTGATCTGAGACAAACGCGCAAAGTGCGAAACGGTCGCTGTCGTGAGCAACGGTACAAAACCCAGTTTCATCCTGGTTCGGTTACGCCGAACAGCATTAAAAAAAAGAAAAAAATCCGATATGATGACGATGATGCTTGCGTGCGCGAGAAGAGGCTGGCCGAGTGAGACGTGGCGGAGAAAATAGCGACGCGGTCGTGTCGGTCCGATTTTTCACCGCGTCGCCGCCGTTGCGATCGACGAGCAAACGAACGGTAACTTACAGCGACGTGTTACGTCGCGGAAGGAAAGATGTTCGGCCGAGATTCGTCGCGACAGTCGCCTCTGTGTGAGCAACGCTTCCGACTTCTCGTAGACTTAGTGCCAATCGACGGCGATTTATCTTAACATTTTCTCTTCCTCTGAAGTCGTCGAATTAATATTACGCGTTAATATGTATATCAACTTCTCTTTCTTCGCGTATTCGCGATCCGCACCCGAATGGAATTGTGAATTATCGAACCGACATGACCGGGGGAACGTCAGAAGAACAGTATTTTAAAAGCGGCCTAGCAGAGTCGCGGCTCACCCCGCTCGCACCTTCGTGTCGTGCTGTATATGTACATACACTCTCTTTCCTCCTCCCTTTTCTCTCTGACTTTACTCCCTGTTCACCGTACACTGTTCATATTGTAAATGCCAACACGCGATGGAGAGCACGGCACGTTCGGTTTGTCACGGGCGCCACGAGTATATTTTTGTAATTTTGTATTTTGACTTGAAACCCTCTCTCCGCGTGCTCGGCGTCTCACTCGGTGTCCGGATCAACAAGGGGAAACCGGTCCTCGGCCTGTCGATACCATCACGTACACGCGATCGACCCCACGGATGCGTTCGGCGGGGATTCATCCGACTATACGTTCCATTTAACACTGTGGGAAAGTGCTGCGCGCATCCCGACTACACTAGCGTATACGAACGTACATCATACTTGCGGAGGCATTGGGGGATAATTTATTGATTGTCGCTAAATGTATCCTGTGAATTGCGAACCGTCTCACTTATACGTCCCGAACGTATAATCGACGACACACTTCCGAATCGATCTGAAACCGGTAAACACTTACATATATTCTGCATATTCCTTAACTGCCGGTTACGCATATTTTAGCTTTCACGCGAAACTTCACTTTCAACAAGACTCACTCATTAATCTCTAATGACGAAACAACGAAGTCTCGAGCTCTTCGAGTTTTTACCCGAGCGAACGCGATTCGAAAAAATTAAAATCCTGCAAATATTACTAGAATTTTTTTTTTCAGTAGACGCTCTTAGTTTGCACTTGTTATTACGTATTTATCAAAGATATATTTTAATTTTGATAAGAACATATTACTTGGTGAGAATTTTTGTTTGAAAATTATGAAATTATTTCACATTTGAAATTTATGAATTATGTATAATATCTACAACAATATTTTTATCGATGAGAACGGACCATATGTTGCTATAATAATTAAAAGACCGACAACACTGGGAGCAAAAATATAAAATCACACGACTTCGCACAAACGCTTCAACTCGGAGATCGTTTAACACTTTTGTGACAATTTGTGAGAGATATATCAGCATTTGAATGTGAAAAATACGAAGTATGCTAAGTGCCAAAAAAAAAAATTTTACAGTAGAGCAAAAAACAAGTTTGCAATGTATGCATAGCATACTTTTTGCTAAAAAAAACGCATTTCGAAAAATTTGGCACTTAGCATACTTCGTATTTTTCACATTCATTTAATCATTTCTCCAACTTCCGCGAAATATTTCAAATATCGCGCACACATTTCTCGCTTCCAATAATCTTCGATTTCGTACGTGCTCGTGAAATGTAACGGTAATTTACATTAAAATAGGATAATTTACGACTGACACAAGCAAGCTCATTTAGGCTGCTGCTCCCATTTGTACGCGTTGCGTACAGATGGGAGATTCAGCTTCGATATCTGCCGGAATTAATAATAATGTTATTTTGGGGGGATGTATTCGTATAAACTCTATCGCTAAATATCGCATTTATGTACTTTTAAATATTTAGTAGTAGTTATTGAAATTAATTGAAATCTTCCATTGAATTTCAATTAGTTATATAAATTTTAATAACGACATTAAAGTGTTATCATATATTGATTACTCTCTCTTTTCTAGCGAAAATAAGTGTCAAAATGACGTAACGTCTTAATCTCTAATTTTAACAACATGTCGCTGAAGCTTATTTCCAATATTTTATATAAAAAATTTTTTATACTTTATGTATATTTTATAATTTTACGTGCGTTTGCAGAGAGACAAAGAAATGATATGTGTTAAATTTCACGATGCGATGCTTCATTCTTTCTGCCAATTGAGTGGTCAATCGAGGGTACCGTCCAATAGATCGGTCCAACACACAATTTTTCTATTGTAGCTATTTGTGCGCTTCTACATATACTTAATACTTTTTTACAAAAATGCGTACACCTTATAGAGACAGTTCAGTAGAAAAAAAAAAAAAAAAAACTTTTACAGGTCTAATAATATAGTGTCATGCCGAAATAGCAATTATTATCGAACATTCCGCGGGATAATTTTGTACTCGATATTTGTAGTAATATGCGATACGATTGAAACTAAACTGCCCAGTTTTTGTTCTTCAAAAACTCAAGATATATTAAATATTCTTCTTAAAGTGGGACAAGTAATAGTTTATCAGACAATATATATACATATATATATATATATATTATGTATATATATATATGGTATATATGCGTACATTCCTAATTATAAAGAAATGTCGAAGACACGAATGTTTTTTGTTTGCTTCTTGACGGACTTCTTTTTGGAGACTGTATTTTTCTGCAAACAAATTTACTGACGTTCCTTTTCGTAGATCACATTTGTTTAGGAAATAACTACGGAACAATATTACTTATATAATAATGAAACTTACGTATAAATGTGAACGCGATCACTATCAATGAAACATCGATTTAGCAAATAAACTAACGAACCGAGTTTATTTGCTTGTATAACGACTCGTTACGAAACAATCATTATCTACTTAGTTGCGTAAAGTAAGTTCCTTACATTGCGCACGCGAAATCGTCGTCTCAAAACTGCCTAATTACCACAATTGAGGCTCCCCGGTGCTCTCTACAACCACAAATTTTGAATTATAACAATAGTCAGGAGCGAGACAATGTGTAACGAAAATTAGTGCGACTTGAAAACAGAAAGAGTTTATTTTCGCACAAAATCACGTTTGATCAATGAAGCACACACACACTTGTATGTTGTAAAATATACGCGACGATGATTGTAGCGAGTATCGAGGAATCTTAAATTGGCGCAACATCTTGATGAAGAACAAATGTTCATAAACAAAATGAGCGCGCACACCAAAAAAACAAAAAAGTGTGTTGCACGAAACGCGAAGATTACATCGCTAATATACGTGTATAATATAATCCTGTTAGCGTGTTAAAACTCGTACAACTGTCATGTAAAACACTCGCATCTGGATAATTCATGCTCAACGAGTGCGAATTTCTCCATAAATCATTGTCAGAATCATTATGTGTGAGAATCATGAATCAAACATACTGTTCTTCATTATTGATATATACATATATAATTTTTTTTTTTAATCTCGCACAACGAGAATATTGTGAGATTGCGGCGGCGGATAAGATGAATATTGTTTCTCTATGAGAGAGTAAGAATAATGAATGTAAATGATTTTTAAATTTACGTGTCATGTGTTGTAGAGTAATAATCTTAATCTTTCTCCAACTGTAACATCTGCGCGCGTTTTCTGCCAAGTCCTATACACGATTAGAAGCTTCGACGATCGAAACGGGAGAGGTTCACGATTGTTAACGTAAATATATATTTTTACCGTTATTATTCTTACTGTCGATCTCTACGACTTTATACATTGTTTCTTTTATATTATTATTACTAATTTTTTTTTTTACTATTATTATTATTATAGCATTAGATATTACTACTATATATTGCGATTTATATTTACACTGTTACGTTTACACACTACCGCTAATGTCGCGGTTATTGTCGTCATTACTGTACAATTATTTAATAGAAATCTTGCCTCTCTTTTTGTAATAAAATGTCTGAGTTTTTTTTCTTTTTTTCAGCGAGTCATTTAGCAAAACGTCATTTCGGTCAAATATAATTTGTATAACATACAAATATACTGGCGCTGTAAATATTATACATATTTTATAAATAAAATATTTAGTGTGATTGTAATATTAAAATATTGTACTAAAAACATCACTCTGTACACTCCACTAAATACATGGGTTAAATTTTAATAAATACATGATAAATATATGAACCTAAAGTCTGTTCCGTTTCTTTCTTCTATCCGCTATTTTTCAAATGTGCAACTTGCGGTTGTTAGTTAGTTCGGAGGATTAATAAATGAGTGCAGGTACGTGTAATTTTATTTTCAAACAGTATATTTTTTGTTAGAAAACTTATTTTCGCATAATCTCAATAAAAAATACAATACATGTTATCTTCTTCATTTAACAATGTAATTACAATATTCAAAAAAATATATATATATATACATATGAATTCTATAAATATTGTATTCATACGTGATCTTAAGTTTTCTCTTCTTTGGTGTCTTTCTTTAGTTTCGACAATGCAGTCTTACCATATTTTGCCACTAATTCTTCAACAAATTCGTCCTTCAATTTTTTAAGACATCTGTAGAGTAAATAGAAGTACAAATTCTCCGAGTTGTCAATATATTGCGTGACGAGAAGACATTCGGTTTCAGTTTATTTAAAAAAAATTTCAATGAAGGTTTCGCAAAATACATTACCTTCTATACATGGAATTTGTTCTAAATTTACCGATATCCAAACTAGGGGCATGAGGACGATGGATAATAAAAGTGTCTGGTAAAACTATATACCTGTAACGTCAAGTTTTGATTAAAATTAGGTTTACTTCAGCCAGTTAATATATTTTATTGAGTAAACAAAACAATCATTGCGGCTTACTTATAACCTAATGCCGTTAAATGGGTCATGTAAGAAACTTTATTCCATCCGAATCCGACAAACCTTGTGTCATATCGCGGAGCGGATTTCGAAACTACGATGTAAGGTTCAAAATCTGGCTCCCATGAGACCTGCAATAACGCAATCTTTTAACACATTTGTGTCGTCTTTAAAGCATGCATTTATTTGTCATATAAATTGGCGACATGCATGTCAAATGTTTAGAGAGCTTGGATATCATATAACACATACTTCATAAGGGTCTGTGCTATTTCGCCATAGACTGTAATTTGTCGCGGCGTGTCCTTGAGTCCAAACATGATAACGAAATGTATACAAGATGCCACGTTTGAGAAATTTGAGCAATTCCTCTTTTTTAGTGGGAAACGTAAACCTGCAAGAAGAGAGAGAGAGAGAGAGAGAGTATGTGTGTGTGTGTCACTACTTTTATAAAAACATTACACACTCTCTCCCAATTTCACAATAACAATAAATTACCTGTAACGCTCAGTCTCAAATGCTGGTACGATAAGAGCTACTTTGTCCGATTCATTAATATTCAGTCGGTGAATGTAGTTCATGAGGTTTTCATACAACCCGAATTGGGGCAAAAAATCGACGTCAAGTTGGAAAATAAATGGCGTCGATACGTGCAACATCGCAGTGTTTCTTAAGTAATTAATAGGATAAAGCTCCTGAATGTGAAAAAAAACGTAATAAGAAAAGAAATTAATTTATTTTTCGGAATTAAATATACGGACGTCGCAACGCACCCCGTCTTTGTACACGATGTGATAGGCAATATTCCTTCTCGCCCGCAGATCCGCAGAACCTTTTACGAACTCCAGAAAGTTTTGTACCTCCGCGTCGGTCAGATAAAGCGCAACGCTTATGGTTCCCGACCAGTGTTTCGACAAAGCCTCTAGTAGCGGTATCCTTTCAACACTACACTGAGTGACTAGAGCAACATCCGTCGGTGAATTGACGTTGTATTCGTACTCCAGAAGAAAGGAATGCGTGCGATACAAAATTGTAGCGCCCTTCTCGAATTCCCGACACGGACTCGACTCGTTGTACTGAAAAGGGCGCGCGATGAGAGCCGCGGTCGTGTAACAGTGTCGCGTCGAATAAAACAAATACCAGGAGATACAAGAACTCTCTTAACTCACTGGAAGTGCACCCTCGTGCCTGTCACAGCCGAATAAACGTTTTCGCAACAAATTGCCGTCCATCTCGAGAAAGACTCGGTGCAGCTTTCGAAACTCATTAACGTGCTTATTGCGAACATCCTGTTTCCGCGGGGAGTTCCAGTGGAGAATCTAAAATTATGCCCAGATCAGAAATCGATCTGAGGGATCTTTCGTTAGAGCGAAA
Organism: Pseudomyrmex pallidus; assembly: GCA_014825455.1. Taxonomy (NCBI): domain Eukaryota; kingdom Metazoa; phylum Arthropoda; class Insecta; order Hymenoptera; family Formicidae; genus Pseudomyrmex; species Pseudomyrmex pallidus. The sequence goes on along the minus strand of QVNV01013990.1, from coordinate 4,381 downwards.
GATCGCGGTTGATGTGTGTGCGAAACGTTACAAAACATACGTTTATGCGATTCGAGTCGCGATAACACGTGTCGCTTAGCGTGTGATCGCTCAGCTGAATATTCCAGGTACATTCTATTCTGTGTACGATAGTCGGATCTTCGTGGATCATCGCGTTTATCACGTCCTGGTCGGCCAGGCTCGTCTCCACTATGTGCTTTAGCACGTTCCTGGTGACGCTCTCCCACGAGCTTGCAAAATTACCGTCTCGCAGGCGTCGCAGGTGCATCAGCATGACGCCGGTGTTAAATCCCCGGCCCAGGGCCGGCCACGGCCGCTGTCCGTACGACAAGGCCTTCACGTACCAGTTGCTCTGATTCTCAACCAATCCGAGAACCTGACCGTTCGAGAACTTCTCAAACATCTTCCAGAGCTGGTACACGTCGTTCAAGACGGTCACGTCCGTGTCCAGTACGAGAACCTTGTCCTCCCGCATCACGTCCGGTAGTATTAACTTCAAGAGACCATAAACCCCGGAATAGTGCTTGTTCGGTATCCACGAGACTCTCGGCACCCACGCTTCCGCCTCGTAAAACGTTACGTTCACTGAAATCATCTGATCGATCAGTTGGTGCGCGAACAGAAAACGCGTATCTGTATTGTACATCGCGTGTCTCTTTACGTCACGCGAGAACGCACGCGCGCATCTACCGAAAATACGCGGTGGTTAGAAACAAGAAGAACAAGGATGTTTTTTTTCTTTCCTTTTTTTTTTATCATCTCTCTTTCCGCAAAAAAGTTTGATTTCAGAAAACTCCGCGCGCGTGCTGCAAAATATCGCAAATTCAATTAAATGGATTTTTCACGATTTCACGTTAGCGCGGAAAAAGTTAAATATTTTTTTCTTCTTTATATTTTTCTTTTTATATTATATACCGTGTATTTCAGTTTTAAAGCGAGCGTGGAATAAAAATTAGGTTTTTCCTCCTCCGTGGCGCGTTACAAAGGATGGAGTGCGTGTCCTGTCGTAAAAGCGTATACAAACCATGCGGCAAATCCCACGTTCGAAACAAGGTCGAAAGCGTTCTCCTCGCAATTTCGTCCGCGAGCAAATGAAAATGCAACGGATTCGTGCGATAAAACAGAATGGACTTCACCACGGTTACGAGGGCAAAGGTTGAATTGTATCCGGCGCACACCATGGCCACATGTATCGTGTCGCATTTCACCTTGAAAATGTGGAACATCACTCGTCGGTGCGGAAAACAACGCTGTGGAAAAGCGCGGCCCCGCGCTGAGGAGAAAGGAAATTTCACGAGCATACCTCGAAATTGTTTCTTAATTGCGATCGTTCGGCCGAACGATCTTCCGCCTGTGAATTCAGTCTTTCTATCTGTACCGGTGATGACGATCGCCATTTTCCTCCGACGTTCGACTTGTTGACTTCCGCGGATGGTACTGGAAATCAACATTCTCATGTTCACAGCGACAAACGAGAGAGAGAGATCGATAATGATCAGCTACAATTACCGTTTAGTAAGAGATATAAGTAAAAGATCACGGATGGCACTAAAACACCGAACAGACATCCTAGCCATGATCGAGCCATTGTAATATGCCGCACATGTTTCCCAATCCGCGATATGATGGCAAATTAGATTAGGAGCGCGCTGAAATCTGAATGAAATGAAACGTTACATAATTCCGAACGCCCTCGTTTCTCATATGAATATTTTGAAGTGAAAAGTTCGGTGCAAGGTTTTTTTTCTGTGTGCAGAAATAAGTAGTTTTTTTTTGTCTCGCGAATAGAAAAAGCGGAAAATTATTATTCATGCTCGGATAAAGTCTCCAAAGAGATTAATCAAATTTACTTCAATTTGAACGTAACCAACAAATCATTCCAAACTAACCGATTTGAAAAACAGTTATTGTAATTTTGTTGGTAGTCAATAATTAATATTCTGACGGAACAGATTGAAAAAGCATTAGTATAACAAGTGTAAACAAAAACTTCTTGTCTCGCTCGATATCTATACCGATGCGTGACAAAAGTCAATGGATTATAGTATGTGTACGTCGTATTTAACGTGCCGGTTATAAATGTGTTATGTCCAATTTTCTCGCGTCGTCACAGATGATACTACGAAACGTGTGACGCAATCATAATGCATGCAAATTAGTGCCGTCAATGAAAACGTTAATTTCTTGCATAGAAATTCGGACAATTATGCTGCAAGCGCAAATTCATGCATCAATATTCGATATACACGAAGGTGGTTGTTAACACTGTAAATAACGGCAATAAATAAACGAAGCTTGACATATGAGTTCTCTCTATTGTTTTTCTCCCTCTTTCTCTCTCTCTTGTGATTTTCGAGTCAGCAGTTTCAATATTGTGCAGTTTCCTTTCTTTTTTTTTTTTTTTGTTTATTGATCATTGTAACTTTGAGATAGCAATATGAAAAGTCATTTTACCTTTTGCGCTTTTGTCTTTCGCACACACACAATGCACGTAGATAAATAACATTCACTTTATTTATTTCTACAGTTAGTATTTTTATTTTTGTACTCAATACTTTTCAGTATTCACAAAGGACGAGGATGAAAGAACAAGTTGTGCTTCGCATTTGCGCAAGAAATGGCACATGGAATAGTCAATAATTTTTTTTTTATTATTTGTTTGCGTTTATGTAACTGTGACGCACAGTTGTGAGCTTGATGAAATTAATGTAAAAAAACATTTGAAAGTCTAAAAAAAGTGAATATAATATATGAAAGATCTATGCGCTTCTCTTTTTCTCGTGGAGTTTTCTGTATTCTGACGTTCCAACTGCTAATTACACATATGTGACCTGGTTTACATTCTTGGACACTGACGCGTACCTACTACCGCACACGTCTGAACGTTTTTGACGGTGAAAAACGGAGTAGTTTTTTTTTCTTTTATAAAAAGTTCCACGAGAGTGTGTCATTCATCTCGCAATACGTATAGGGTACTCGTAATTGTAGTTCCCCCACGTGTATACACGTTTCCATTTTGTATGAAGTGTGGTCGATAAAAAAAAAAAAAAAAAAAAGTAGATCGTATAAAAAAATGATAGAATATATTCTCACACAACTCGCTCTTTTAAACATTTTCTTTCAATACGGTATAAATGAATTTCCAATAGAATACATAACACCCCGCAAGGAAATTAAAGATTCTCGCTCGTAAATCAGAGTAAATCCTCTGAGCTAGAAATAACGTTCTATTTCCTCGAGAATTTTATATTAATTTTTTTTTTTTTTTTTTTTTTGTGCATCTCAAGTTTTTAAAATTAACGCAGAGAGAGAGAGAGAGAGTGTGTGAGAGAGAGCTGTTTCTCGACTATTGCGAAACGCGCGACATTGAAAACCCAAAATAACTCGTACCTGTGTGTATTTGTCAGATCTCTGATGGATCTCACGCAAGTGCCCATCCCCAAAGCTAAAGAACTTTCGCGGCGACACGCGGATATAATAAAATGAATTGCAACCGTCGTTGTGTGTATGTACGTACCAGTGCCGGCTTGATTATCGTCTCTCTCGTCATCCGGCGATGGCTAGGGTCCGGCCCGGGTCAAGCGAAAGTGCAATTGGGTACGATTTCTGTATGTGCCATGCATTCGACGCGTCCCGCTGTTACCGCCAGAAACGACGATAAATTATCACAATTAACCGCTGCGACGACAACGACAACAACACGTCGCGCACTCCGCGCAAACAGGAAGCGTGTAACGCGAGTATATCCACGCCGAAACGAAACGCAATAACGTAACGAAGAAACAGCCGCTACCGTCGCGTGATAGAACTTCTCGCAACAACGTGTGCGTTGGGCCGTCGTCCCCGTCGCGAGATGGCAGTAACATCCTCCGTTACGTGCGGCTGCAGCTACTATAGGCTGCATCGAATCGTGCAGCATGTTGCGCGTTCCCGCCTCCGTAGGTAAAAATTTCTCTTGCGCGCAGTGCGCGCATCTTGTTTTAATCACATACACACAGATCTACATTTTTTTACACAGAAATTGATCGAGAAGTCGAGAGGATTATATCTGGACGGATAAGCTGTCTGTCGCTTAAGTTTGAAAAAAAACTGCACGATTTTTTTATCTTACCAATTTAGTATCTCGAGTAGTCAAAATGATCAGAATATTCTTTTGTTCTTATATTACACATGTTACTTGTATTGACTCGATTCGTTAATGCCTTTTATGCACGAAGTTGCTTCATTATTGAAACATGGTTCAGACGGATTATCAGTGCGACTTTGTGTAAATAAAAGACGTTGGCATATAGGGGTAAAAGACCCTATTACTGACAGTGGTTCCTATTACTGTCAATCAAAATTTAAATGATTGTTTAAATATGAAAACTACATGTTTAAT